>CAUYPK010095548.1:0-13966 GCA_963574355.1 Loris lydekkerianus | reverse complement strand
CACTTGGGCTTCTTCCATGACTTAGCAATTATGAATTGGGCTGCAATAAACATTCTGGTACAGATGTCTTTGTTATATTGTGACTTTTGGTCTTCTGGGTATAAACCTAGAAGAGGAATTATAGGATCGAAAGACAGGTCTGTTTTTAGGTCTTTAAAGTATTCTCCAAACATCCTTCCAGTAGGGACGTATTAGTGGGCATTCCCACCAGCAGTGTAGAAGTGTGCCCTTTTAGGGTTCTCTAAGTATAGGATCATGTCATCAGCAAAGAGGGAGAGTTTGACCTCTTCTGCTCCAATTTGGATGCCCTTTATTTTCTTGTCTAATTGTATTGGCTAGAACTTTCAGCACTATGTTGAATAGTAAAGGTGACAGAGGACAACCTTGTCTGGTTCCAGTTTTAAGAGGAAAAGCTTTCAGTTTAACTCCATTCAGTAAAATATTAGCTGTGGGTTTATCATAGATAGCTTTGACCAGTTTAAGAAACGTACCCCCTATGCCTATACTCCTCAGTGTTCTAATTAGAAAAGGATGCTGAATTTTATCAAATGCTTTTTTAACATCTATTGAGAGGATCATATAGTCTTTGGTTTTGGTTCTGTTGATGTGGTAAATAACGTTTATAGACTTGTGTATATTAAACCAGCCTTTCATCCCTGGAATAAAACCTACTTGATCATGATGTATGACTTTTTTGATGATAATCTATTGGCTAAGATTTTGTTGAGAATTTTTGTGTCTATATTCATGAGTGAAATTGGTCTGAAATTCTCCTTTTTGGTTGGGTCTTTTCCTGGTTTTGGTATCAGGGTGATGTTTGCTTCATAGAACATGTTGGGGAAGATTCCTTCCTCCTCAATTTTTTGGAATAATTTCTGTAGTGTAGGAATAAGCTCTTCTTTGAAGGTTTGATAAAATTCTGATGTGAAGCCATCTGGACCAGGGCATTTTTTAGGTGGAAGATTTTTTTTATTATTTCTTTGATCTCAGTGCTTGAAATTGGTCTGTTCAGGAGATCTATTTCATCTAGGTTAAGTCTAGGGAGAGGGTGTGATTCCAAATACTGATCCATTTCCTTCACATTGTCAAATTTTGGGGCATAAATTTTCTGGTAATGTTCAGAGATAATCTCTTGTATCTCTGTGGCATCAGTTGTTATTTCCCCATTGTCATTTCTGATTGAGGTTACTAGATATTTTACTTTTTTAATTCTAGTTAGTCTGGCCAAAGGTTTATCTATTTTATTTAATTTTTCAAAAAAACAATTCCTCATTTCATTAATTTTCTGAATGATTCTTTTGTTTTCAATTTCATTCATCTCTGATTTGATTTTGGTTATTTCTTTTCTTCTGCTGGGTTTAGGCTTAGATTGTTCTTCTTTTTCCAGTTCCATCAGATGATTTGTGAGTTTGTTGAGAAGCTCTCTGTCTGTGTTTCAAATGTATGCTTCTAAAGCAATAAGTTTTCCTCTCAGGACTGCTTTTGCTGTATCCCATAGGTTTTGGTAGCTTGTATCTTTATTGTTGTTATGCTTAAGGAAGTTAATGATTTCCTTTTTTATTTCTTCCTGCACCCAACTGTCATTCAGCATAAGGTTGTTTAATTTCCATGCCTTCCTGTGGGGTTGAATGTTTTTTGTTGGAGTTGAGTTCCACCTTTAGTTGAGTTCAGATCCGCCTTGTGATCTGAGAAGATGCAAGGTAGAATTTCAATCCTTTTGATTCTGTTGAGGTTTTTTTTGTGTCCTAGGATATGATCAATTTTGGAGAATGTTCTATGGGATGATAAGAAGAATGTATATTCTTTATCTTTGGGATGGAGTGTTCTATATATGTCTGTCAAGCACAGTTGTTCTAGGGTCTCATTTAAATCTCTAATATCTTTGTTTAATTTCTGTTTAGAGGATCTGTCCAGCTCCAAGAGAGGGGTGTTAAACTCCCCTGTTATTATGGTGTTATAGGATATCATATTGCTCAGACTGAGTAAGGTCTATTCCAAGAATCTGAGAGCATTTAAATTGGGTGCATAAATATTTAAAATTGAAATGTCTTCTTGTTGTAATTTTCCTTTGATCAATATGAAGTTACCATCATTATCTTTTTTGACTTTGGTTGCTTTAAATCCACATGTATCTGAAAATAAGTTTGCAACCCCTCTTTTCTTCTGAATTCCGTTTGCCTGAAAAATTGACTACCAACCCTTAACTCTGAGTTTTAATTTGTCTTTTGATGTGAGGTGTGTTTCCTGCAAACAGCAAATAGATGGCTTGTGTTTTTTAATCCAATCAGCCAATCTATGCCTCCTTAGTGGAGAATTCAAGCCATTGACATTTATTGAGATAATTGATAAGTGTGCTACCACTTATTAAGCTACCAGCTTATTTTGTGAAAGTCCATTGCTTAGTTTTGTCTTTTGCATCATTGTGGAAACTAGGTTCTGTCCTTCAATTTCTGGATGCTTACTTTGCTAAAGGTCCATTCTGATGGTCAGTGTGTAGAACAGGTTGAAGTATTTCCTGTAAAGGTGATCTTGTTGTGGCAAATTTCCTCAATGTTTGCATATCAATAAAAGATTTGTTTTCTCCATCAATTTTAAAGCTTAAGTTAGTGGGATATAGAATTCTAGGTTGGAAATTGTTCTGTTTAAGGAAATTAAAGATAGATGACCATTGTTTTCCGGCTTGAAAAGTTTCATTAGAGAAGTCTGCGGTCACCCTGATAGATTTGCCCCGTAGGTCAGTTGGTGCTTACTCCTGGCAGCTTGCAATTTTTTTTCTTTTGTCCTGACTTTAGATAGTTTCATTACAATATGCCTTGGAGAAGCCCTATTTGAGTTGAGGTGACCAGGGGACCCATAACCCTCTGAAATGAATATTTGAGAATCTTTGGTGATAGTTGGGAAATTTTCATTATTAATATTCTCTAGAATGGCTTCCATTCCTCTGGGGCATTCGTCTTCCTCCTCAAGGATACCTATAACTCATATATTTGGTCACTTCATAGAATCCCATAATTCTGCCAGTGAATGTTCTGTTTTCTCTCTCTTCTTTTCTGCCTCTTTAACTATCTGAGTTATCTCAAGAGCTTTATCCTCTACTGCTGAGATTATTTTTTCTGCATGATCTAATCTGTTGTTAATACTTTCTATTGCATCCTTAAGTTCCCTAATTGACTGCTTCAGTTTCTTCAGCTCTGCTATATCCTTTCTATATTCCTCATATCATTCATAACTTATTTGATTATGTTTTTGGATTTCCTTTTGGTTATTTTCCACTTTCTCAACAATTTCCTTCACTGTTTTCATCATCTGTATTTTAAATTCCCCTTCTGTCATTTCTAAAATTTCTTTATAGGAGGAATCCTCTGCTGTAGCTACCTCATGATCCCTAGAAGGGGTTACTTTGGACTGGTATTTCATGTTGCCAGGATTTTTCTGTTGATTCTTCTTCCTGAGTGCTTTTATGTATCTGTTTCCTTAGCCTAATTTTCCTTTCACTTCTTCTTGCTCTTTAAGTTACTGTGCCACTGGCCTAAAGTTTTAATAAGTCCTTTTGGCACAGGACCAGAAGGATAAAAAGATTGAAGAGCAAGAAGGGAAAAAAGATTTTAAACAGAAAGAAAAAAGAGAAAGAAGAGGGGGTGAATAAAAGGAAATATTGACAAGAAGAAGAAAGGCACCAAAAGAAGGAAATAGGAGTAATATAGGTGTATATTAGGGTACTATGACCCAATCTTAAAAACTCCCAACCTCTGGGGGTGCTGGGATGGGTGGTTCCCTCAAGGTCAATAGCTCTTTGCCAGCCGGATCAGACATAGTACCCCACCTCTACCACATATAAAGGAAAGACAAAAATACTATAAATCACACCAAAACAAACAAGCAAAACCCTTATGGGATAAAATTGGAGAAGAAAAAAAAGAAAAACACATAATAGGGGCAGAGCACTGACAAAAATGAAATTTTAATTGTTAAAGAAGGCAAAAAATGGAAGATTGTATTTAAACTAGAATAGTGAAAAAAAGAGAGAGAAAAGAGCAAAAAGGAAAAAAAAGTCAAAAAATATGTGAAATTAAGATGATAAATAAACAAACAAAACAAAAAAAAAAACAAAAACAAAAACAAACAAACAAACAAAAAAACAGTACCCCCAAACCATACAACCAAACAGTAAATATATCTTGCTGAATATTGTCCGGGCAACAGGTGATCTTCTGAGGTATGAGATGTTGATCACAGTATTAATAACAGCTGTTCGAAATGGAGCCTAGAGGCCTCTGCTGGTCTCTATGACCCTGTAAGCTTGGGAGCCCAAATGTCTCCTCAGCCCACTTAAAAGACACTCCAAACTATAAACCTTGCCCAAGCAGAGCACTTATCGCTGGGATCTCTCCCAGTGTGTCTGTCCCCTTATCCAGTGCGCCAAATCCAGACTCCTTCTATGCCCCTGAGGGCCGAGGTTGTTAATCTACCAAACACCTGGATCTCCTCACTTCCCAAGCACCTCAGTCCCCACTTTTGGGGAGCTCAGTCACTAAATTACTTGGCCAAGATCTCCCAGCTGATCTGCACTGCAACATGCAGGAGCAGCTCTCCCACAGTAACTGTGCGGGCAGCCCACAGCTAACAATATTAGCTCCCCTTTGGCTCAGCAGCTCAGTCTGGGGCCCCAGACAACCCCCAAAGTCATCTGCACACTCGCCCAAGATCTCCCAAGGCAGTTCAATCGAGTGCCCAAGTCCAAAAAAACTAAAACAGCCCACAGGTAAAACTTTTCCTGCTTACAGTCTTGCTGTTGCAATGGTTACAGCTGCAGGCAGCATTCAACCAAACAAACACACCCACCACTTGCCAGTTTTTTGCTGCTTCTGTCCTCCTCTTGGGGTCCAGAAGTCTCTCACTGACTTCCTGTGTCACCAAAGGGAAGCCTCTGGGCAAAACCCACTGACCAGAGATGCCTAGAGTCTTCTCTCCCCACTCTCACTGGGCCCAGCTGCATAGAAGCTGCTACTTGGCTGCCATCTTGAAAGTCCCCAAAAAGTCACCTATTTAATCTTTGGCATCACAAGATCAATTAGCTATCACCACTGATTCCTGCAGGTCAGAACAGTCTGATTATTCCTGTGGCCAGGAGTTACCATGCTAATTATACCTGCTTTATATTTGATGGTAAAGCACTGACTCCTGCTACTTTTAGGTCCCATTATTCCTCCTGGGATCAAGGAAGCCAATTCCATTGTAGCATCCCCTACAAGCATTTCAGCATCCAGAAAACAGCCACCATAGAATTCTTCAAAGGGCTTAGTAAGAGAAAAATGCTGTTACCATTGCTACTAGGCCTGAATAGGTAAAGGGAGGGAACAGTACCTGAAAAGAGAGAGCGGGGGAGAGAGAGAGTGAGCTATGAAGAAGGCTACCTGAAAGAAGCAGTGCCCTTTGGCTAAGACATGCAAGGGCCCACAAGGATCCTTCTACCTACCCACAGAGTAAGAGCAGAGTAAAGACGTTACTTTCACCTTTCCCCTGCCCTTTCTTCTCTTCCTTATGCTTCTCCCTGTCCAAATCCAGCCATAAGCCAGAGGGTGAGGGAGCAGAATGGAGAATCATGAACAGTGGATCTGCAAAGGAAACAATAAGTATGAAGCACCACTTTCATCATTCATTAAGATGATATAAGTTATTAGATGCAATTTTAAAACACTCCCACTAGGATTCTTTTTCTCCTGTAAATTTAAAGGCCCATATACCTATTATCTGAGTCATACTGATACCCACTGTCTCAATTCCTTAAGGAATATATAAATCCAGAAGCCATTACTTTTCTTCTGATAAATAAATGTCCTGAGTGGAACCATGTTATTTAAACATTATTTTAAGTAGAATACCTATGAAAGTTTCCTTCCAAATAAAAACTACAGGCTAAAACAAAAAGTAATCAATATATCCAAAACAAATGAAGCTATTTTAACTGATGAGATAATATTTTAGTATTTCCACTTATGTGTCATAGTTTTTTATGATAGAACTTTTAATTGTCTTGTAATACTGTTGATGGCATAGGTGTAAATAAACTGAAAGTAGTATTTTATAAAACATGATTTAAGATGCACTTAATATGGAAAACAGATGTGCAACATTACTGAGTAAATCACTTCAAATACACAACGTGTCAAGTATGTATACCTTTAATTATTCATTTTAAGGAGGAATATACAAATATCTCAAGTCTCTAACATTTTTGTGATTGTTAGTGGAGGTGATGATTTTAGGAAGGAGTTTTTATTTATTTGTTTGTATTTTGGTTTTTTGGTTCATAAAATCTGACATTTCTGAATTTATAAGATTATGGCTTTCTTATGAAGTCTTTCTATGCTCTGGACCATTCCCTTCAAGAATTAAGTTTTTATTTAGCTACTAACTTGTGCACATGTAGAGGGCAAGATCTATAAACTTATCTTTTTGACACCATGAAACTCAACACTGAATGTTGAAAATAGTAGATACTTGGCAAGTATTGAATTAGATGGAACTCATTGCAATACTCAGATAAGATTGCAAAGCAAAAAAAAACCCAAAAAACAAAAACATTATGCCAGGCACTTTATTTTCCAGTGTTAAAGAAAACAACTTCATAGTAAGGAAAATTTAACTACTATTATTTGATCTCCATTAAAGGCAAATAAAAGAATTTGGAAGCAGAAAAGATCACTCATTTTGACTTACACAAACACACACATATACGATGAATCAACAGTTTAAAAAATGTACTAGATGAGTAGGAAATAAGATTTGGTATGATTTTACATATATTCCTAAATATCCTTACCAAAGTATCATCTTACATTATGATGATATACCTTTATGTAAAAACATGTATAAAGTTAGACCAGATGGAAAATTAATTGGAGACACTTAGTTTTAATGATTCTATTTTTAAAAATTATCAGATTCAAAGAGCTTACATCTCAGTCCAAGATGCTTGAAACCAATGTACTTGAAATGAGTGCAGCTGAAAAAAAAATGAGGAAAAACCACAAAGAAGAAAAATGACAATTAGTTTTACTAATTTTAAATGTCAGGCTAAGGAATAATCCTATTCTGTAGAAAATTGTAGTGCCCCAATGGGAGTGGATTCTAGAGGTTTTAGATGATTTTAATCAGCTTTTGTATAAATTAACTATTGTTTCCCAACAGCCTAATCCCAAACTGAATAGCTTAAGTCTACAGTTATTTATCTGTATTCATATGGCTGAGTGCTGGATTGGTTGATCTAGGCTGGGCTCAGCAGGGAGGCTCTTCTTCAGGGTGAAGATCTGATGGGCTTTGTTTCTTGCCAGGGTTCAAGCTCTGCTGGCTCCACTTGTGCTCATTCTGGGTCTCAGGTGAAAGGAGAGCAGTCATCTCAAGGAGGCTCTTCTTGTGATGGGAGAGGCTCTAGATGTCAAGCCTCACTGAGCAAGCACTTTTCAAGCCTTTGCTAGTGTCAGTTCTGCTGATGTCCCATGGGGTAAAAGAAAGCCCCCATATCAACAGATCAGGAAAGTTTACTTTGTTCTCAAGGAAGGGAGAGGAGTAGATATGTGCTGAAGAATAATCCAAATAATCACAGTTCTTCTCATACTTCCCAGAGTTTTTTGTAGTACAAGGTTTTCATGCCTCTGCTCATTGAACTAACACTAACTCAGAAAGCTTGGAAATTTGTGGATTTTTTCCCCTTGATACTGGAAGTGGCTTTTTCTCTTCACTTATTATCCAAGAGGAAATGAATAATGATTATTTTTTTTTTTGAGTTTGCTTTATTTTTTAATTTTTTTAATTTCTTTTTATTAAATTATTAAATCATAAACACATAGATCATATATACACTAATGCATTTATGGGGTACAATGTGCTGATTTCATATAGAATTAGGAACGCTTACATCACACTAGTTAATATATACCTCATCTCATTTACTTAATTATTGTGGTAAGACATTTATACTCTATACTTTAATAGATCCGACATGTACCATTGCATTATGCACTACAGGTGTGATCCCACCATAGCTTTTTCCTCCTAAATTCTAAGGTAAAAGGTCACTAATTTAACATAAAACCAATGCAGGATGAAAAGTGGATGGGAAGGTAGAGAAAAAATAAGGACCAATTAATCAAAGATCTTTTCTTTATAGGGTAAGAGACCTTTTCAAATATTCTACTAAAGTTTTCAAGCACTATCTCCTGATCAAAGTATTACTGACTTATATGGTTTTTCCCTTAACAAGTAGTTCAGCTTGCAAGTTATTCATTCTCAAAGTGTGTATATCTTGGCCAATGTTAAGTGATAGGTCTAGTCATAGCCCTGTTCTCTAAGCATACTAAATCAAAACTTTATTAACGTCAAATAAAATTACTATTAAAAATTAGTATTTGTTATATGGATTTTAATTAGCTCAACAGATGTAAGAGATGCTAAGAAAGAATCAGAGCTTCTGTTTGTATACACCATAAATCACGATTCTGAAGAATAATTAAAAGAATGAAAATGGATTTACGTTTAGACCAATGAAATTTGAAAAATTGTATTAATATATTTAAGCACTTTGTCTCAGTAGTTGCACTCATCATCATGTTTCAAGTGTATCATTCCCCTAAGGAATAAAGGCTCTGTCTCAAGTCAAAACTGCAGGTTGGAAAGCATTTTACATTCCAGTTAAATGTAATATGAAACATCTGAAGTCTTCAGTTAAACAAAGTCATTTAGAACATAAGTAATAAAATGCTATGCTGACCTCCTTAGAGATTTCTATGGGCTAGACCAATATTTTACATTTTCACTTGTTTATAAAAGGTAAACTTATAAGTATTCTAGAGGTAGAGTTTGCTATTATTTGCTCATTTTATGTTCTATAGGTGCAAGCGTTGTTCCCTTTCAGAAGAAACGACTGACTCACACATCTGGATGGATGGCTCTGATTCCAAGTGCAAATCACATTAACTGGTATTTTAAGGGTGTGGATCACATAACTAATATATCATATACATCAACATTCTATGGATTTAAGGTAAACAAAGAGCTATCAAACCCATCTTCAAATAGTTTTTAATATTTTAATAATTAATAATTTTAATAATTTTAATAATATCACTCAAACACAGCCTACACACTCATACTTAAAGGTATACCCGTCTTATGCCTAGAGAGCCCTTGCTTCACAAATCAACCTGGTAAGTTCTGCATGCCACCCACAACCCATTTTAAATGTAATAAGTAAACCCCAAACAGACCCTTTTGAGAATGTGAAGTAAGCAATCTTCTGCCATATTCCCACTGTATGAAACTTGTATCCCTGTTATTATCACCATGGTGATAACTTATATTAATTGAATGTTTGAGATGTCTCAGGCACCAGTTAAGGGCTTTCTTGTTTGTATCATGAAATGTATCATACCCACAGAGAATTATTTCAGAAAAACACATCAATACTTATATGCCCGCCACCATTCTATGAACATTTAATTTCTATTTTTTTTTATTTTTTATTAAATCATAGCTGTGTACATTAATGCAGTCATGGGGTACAGTGTGCTGGTTTTATATACTATTTGAAATATTTTCATCAAACTGGTTAACATAGCCTTCATGGCATTTTCTTAGTTATTGTGTTAAGACATTTATATTCTACATTTAATTTCTATTTTTTATAGAAAAAATTCTATTTTTATTCTATATTATTATGTACATTTAATTTCTATTTTTTAAAATAAATCATAGTAGATAAAGTGGAAGCTCCCTGTGTGATTTACTCTGATCTCATTCCTGCTCTCTACTTGCAACAATAACCAATATTTTGAACTGAGCGTTTCTCTCTGTACATGTTATTCTACATATAGTACATATTTGCACAGCATATTTTAAATGTTTTCAACAGTATAGAATAAAATATTCACCACCATTTCATCTGTCAATTGAAGAAAGAAATAAAATATTCTCTAAATGCATACTATATATGCGCCCACACATTTATAACCTAAGTGTGTACACAGACACACAGAGGAAAGAATAGAGAATCCTTTCATTGCCGCAATGATGGAGCCAGCATTATTGCCACAGATATGTAAAATGTTAATAAGTAAAATATAAATGCAGGATAAAAAAACAAAATAAAAACAGAATTTTGAAGTCTTAATGTAATACAGGGGCTAATTGTATGTAACTAAAATTAATGTATTGTTATGCAGTCTGTTAAGATGTAAAATAAGCCACATTTTTCTGTAAACTTTTCCAGGAGGAAGACTATGTAATTATATCACATAACTTCACTCAAAATCCTGATATGTTTAATGTTATTGATGTGAGGAATGGTTCTTCAAATCCATTAAATTGGAATACTAGCAAGAATGGAGACTGGCACCTTGAAGCAAACACGAGTACTCTGTATTACTTGGGTGTGTACTCGTGAGGCAGAAGTGATGTGTGTGCGTGCACGTGTGTGCACAGTGTATATATGTATGTATGCTTGTGTATATGTGGGTAGAGATTATGTAATGCTTTTTCCAAGGGACTAGAAAAATTGCTGAATGGACAAATGTGTTATACCATATGGTATACACCAGGAGTCAATAATTGTTTGTTGTATAAAAGGACTGGAGACCAAATTTAGGCTAGAAAACACCTTGAATTGAAACAAAAACTTACATTTTATGTTTGACAATAACACAAACATAGATACACATGATCCCAGTAGTTTTATTTTACAGAATTAGGAAAAATGAGTATAATGGAAGCTGGCCTATATTATCCATTTTGTTTCCATTTTATTATTTAATTATTTTGAAAAATGGAAATATTGAAAAATACAATTTAATTAAATTCTTAAGCATTCATTTGTGTCAAGATGTTTTGACTATGTGCTTCTTAATAAAATGTACATTTTATCAGAATTTCTCTATACCTATTCCATACATTTGAATTATTCCAAGTTACATACATAAAGGATACTTTTTTAAATGCCATGATTTTATTTACATTCGAATACTTTGATCATCGTGTTAATTTAAACCATTTTTATTTCACTTTCAGTGTCGGGAAAGAATGACCTTCCTCACAATCAGCTCACTTCTGGGACCCTGGATCCCCATGTGAAAGATGTTACTATTAATTTTCAAGCTTATTGCTGCATTCTCCAGGATTGCTTTCCTGTACATCCCCCATCAAGACAACCAATTCCTAGGAAGAGACCAGCCACATATAAGTATGTAATAAGAATGTAGGTCTCTTAAATTAGTATCTTTCAGTATCTCTTGACATAGTCCTTTTCATGGGCTAGGGGTAAGATAATGCCTTCCTCTTGCACAGAGCTTTGTAGATTACACAGTACTTCCACTCTCATTGCTGTCCTTGAGTCTTACAACCACCTTAATTAAAAAATAGAAAAATCCATTTGTGGATCGATGGGCACTTGGGCTTTTTCCATGACTTAGCAATTATGAATTGGGCTGCAATAAACATTCTGGTGCAAATATCTTTGTTATAATGTGATTTTTGGTCTTCTGGGTATATACCTAGTAAGGGAATTGTAGGATTGAGGGTCCATGTGAAACTTACTAAATGTAGAATATAAATGTCTTAGCACAATAACTAAGAAAATGCCAGGAAGGCTATGTTAACCAGTGTGATGAAAATATGTCAAATGGTGTATAAAACAGTGTATGGTGCCCCATGACTGCATTAATGTACACAGCTATGATTTAATAATTAAAAAAAGGAAAAATCTTATAAAGCATTAACTGGTAACCTCGTGCTTGCAGAATGTTTGATTTGGATTGTTAGACATGGCCCAGCTCCCTTATTAGGTAGGTCAGAAAGTTGAAGCCCAGTGACCATAAATGAATTACCTGAGATCACAGGACTTAGTGATGGCTCATCCAGTACAGCACTAGAAACTAGGTCTCCTTGATAATCCACTGCTTTCTTCGCAAACGGTGTCTCTAGAATAACCATCATGGTCAAATCTCATAATATAAATAATACATTAATAATCTCATAATATAAATAATATAATTTTATTTTATTTCAAATATTTGATGTCTTAAATATGTTTTAATTCTTCTGGTTATAAACTATCTCTCTTTGTAACTTATATAGCTCTTTACCTTTATTGCTCGTGTGAAACATCACTTTCTACCTTATCATAGCACTTCCATATACATGATGATTTTAGAATATTTTGTTACTATCCTTAAGACCCTTAAAGGGATGATCTTGATTTGATGTATATTTGCATCCCTAATGGCTAATTAATGATGGTAAAAGTAATGGTGATGAGAAAAACTAACATTTAGTGGACACTTAATATCCCCCCATTGGGTATCAAATATAACTCAATGATATTTATTAGATGAATTACATCTCAAAATATATAGACACTGCAGTGACTATTATATAAACAATAAATAATTAAATTTGTTTATATGTTCTTTCAACCATTAAAAAATTTTTAGCAAGTACCTGCTATGGGCCAGGCACTGGGGATTCAATTATGAACAGCATAGATGCAATCCCTGACCTCATGACACTTGCATTTCATCCAAAGAGAGATAAGACAAGCCAATAAACAGAAAAGTAAACAGAAAATAAAGTACATAAGTGCGACTTATGAAACATATTATAAAGGGAATGGAAATGAAGGTCCTTATGCAAAGAATGATGTAACAGGGACTGCCTTGGGGGAGTGGTTAGGAATGCTATGATCCAAAGGACAAGGAACAGCTTTCCCTGAGAAGGATGGGAAGGAACATTCTAAGGCAGGGAGCAACCTCTACAGAGGCCCTGATGTCTCAGAACTGGCCAGGCCCTCCTGAGCAGGGGGATCCTGGAGGGGTGGTATGGAAACAGACTATTTAGGTCATGCAGGCAGTTCTGAGAAATATGGGAAACCTTTGGATGATTTCAAGCTGAGAAGTGACATACTCAAAATTACATTTCAAAAAGACCATATTTAGGGTGGTGCCTGCCCCATATTCCGGAGGTGGTGGGTTCAAACCCAGCCCCAGCCTAAAACTGCAAACAAACAAACAAAAAAAAATAAAGACCGTATTTGCTAATCTTTAGAGTATATATCACAGAGGAGAAAGCTGGTAGGGAGGGTGTTCATAAAAAGGCTAGAGACCTTTAGAAGACATAGAAACCATCAAGGTCGCTGAATAAAAAGGCCTTATATATTCTAAGTAGATATGATTATTAAATATTTAATTAATATTTATTTGGTTAGCATAATAGATTTAGATTGGTATAGACCAGACTGTGGTAAAGGTAAAATGATGATATGCCACATGTATGTAAGAGAGTATAGTTTTTTGGTTTTTTGGGGGTTTTTTTTGCGAGGCACTCAAGATCCTTCTTCTTTTTTTTTTTTTTTTCACTTTCTTTTTTTTTTTTATTATAGATAAAAATATGCACCATAGCCCCCCCCACAATATGAATTTTTTTTCACTGGAAATAGCCATGATTGGATTGATTATTCTGTATTATTCAGATAGCTATTAGCAAAAACACAACTAGGACCTCAAGATTACAATATAAAAACTTAACCTATGCAACTCAAATGCTTTGTTTAAGAGGGACTGGGCTACCAATAAGAATAACACGTGTGCTAACAGTGATAGTGCTAGTGAAGGTAAGTAGGAAGGACTAGCACGTATTAATCTTGAGAAGAGGTAGATTAAATAAGTCTTGAATATGTACCAGGCTGATTAGAGTATTTGGCCAGATAGATACAAACCTTTAAAAAAAACTTCATGAAAATTATTTTATTTTTATTTATTTTATTTTATTTTATTTTTGCTTTTTTTTTTTATTAAATCATAGCTGTGTACATCGATACGATCATGGGGCATCATACGCTAGGTTCATAAACCGTTTGACACATTTTCATCACACTGGTTGACATAGCCTTCCTGGCATTTTTTTAGTTATTGTGCTAAGA
>CAUYPK010095546.1:0-10199 GCA_963574355.1 Loris lydekkerianus | reverse complement strand
CCTCAGAAGCAGCATAACAAAATCCAAACTTGGCAAAGAGCCACAGTATACAAAATAATGATAAGAGGCAAAGAGCCGCATTCATTTTGGCCGGGAGCCGCATGCGGCTCGAGAGCCGCGTGTTTGCCACCCCTGTTCTAGGGTCTCATTTAAATCTCTTTTATCTTTGTTTAATTTCTGTTTAGAGTAATTTATCTGAAAATAAGGTTGCAACTCCTCTTTTCTTTTGAATTCCATTTGCCTGAAAAATTGTCTTCCGACCCTTCACTTGGAGTTTTAATTTGTCTTTTGAAGCCAAGTGTGTTTCTTGGCTTCATGGACTGGTGACTCTTTTAGCCTTCTAAACAGTTGTGACCCTGACTGGCTTTGTTCGTGTTGGATCACCTGTTTCTCAGTTCCTTCGTCTTTCTCTTTCTTGGATTACTTCTCCATTTTGGTGGAACACAACCTTCAGTAGCTTTCCAAAAAAAGAATGTATAGAAGGTAAATGTTTTGAGACCTTGCATGTCTTAAAATGTCCTTATTCCTATTTGTCATACTTGATTGAAAGTCAGGGAATTGAATTCTATGGTGGAAACCTTTTCCCTCAGAATTTTGAAGGCATTGCTCTGCTTGCTTCTTGTTTTTAGCATTGCTGGAGAGAATTCTGTTGCTGTTCTTGTGACAGAGTCTTTGGGACCACTTTTCTTTTTTCTCTAGGAAATATGAAACAATTTTCTGTAATATCCAAGAGTTCTGGTATGTCAAATGTTGTATCTTGGTGTGGGTCACTTTTTTTTTTTTTTTTTTTGTAGAGACAGAGTCTCACTTTATCGCCCTTGGTAAAGTGCCATGGTGTCACACAGCTCACAGCCACCTCCAACTCCTGGGCTTAGGCGATTCTCTTGCCTCAGCCTTCCAAGCAGCTGGAACTACAGGCGTCTGCCACAACACCTGGCTATTTTTTTTGTTGTTGCATTTCGGCCAGGGCTGGGTTTGGACCTGCCACCCTATGGGGCCGGCACCCTACTCACTGAGCCACAGGCACCACCTGGTGTGGGTCTTTTTTATGCTGTGTGCTAGTAAACCCTTTCAATCTAGGAATTCATGTGTTTTGGTTCTGAGAAGATGCTTATATTAATTTCATAGTCTTTCCTCAATTTTCTCTGATCTCTGTAGGTCTCTTATTTTTTAGATGTTGGATTTATGGAATTTTATGTTATGGATACATTTTTGCTTTTCATGTAAACGTATCTATAAACTTTTTTCCTACAGATTTTGCTGTTGATTTTATCTTTAAAATATCCTTCCCAATCCCCAAATTATGTAACCAACTTTGTTTTTAATGTTGGCAATAGCAATTTCATAATAAAATTCACACTGTTTTTATTCACCCAAGTTCCACTGCAGGCAGCAGAAGTGAGTATTTACTGGATAAACAAAGAAGTGAAATGTTTTATTAATTAAGAAATAATTTTATTAATTTTATTTATAAAAATTTTATTAATTAAATAAAGAAAAAAAAACACATGTAACTCATTTTATCCAACATTTTATTACCAGCAAGGATTCTGATTTTTCAATGTGGAAACATGTATTTTCATTACAAAAATTAATAATACACATGAAACAATTTTTAAGGGATAAACAATGAGCAACAAAAGCTCTTAAACACTCAGTAAATACAATAGAAAAGCATGTAAAGTTTTCAAATTATTTCCAGATGCAAGAATATGAAAAATTCCATTATTGAAACAAATGCATAGAATAGAATAAAAACACAATTTTAAAAAGAAGAAGAAAATAGCCAAGGCAATAACTGAGCTGTAAGATCAGGGGTAGGTAGTAAAGAGACCCAAAGAGAGTTGGGTTTGTGCCAGGATAAGGCTGGGTCAGGTGGGGCGCATTGACTCATACTTCTAGTCCTAATCAGACTCAAACAATAGTCTTCTGAGGTCCTATTAGGTGCCAGCCCTACCTCCTGGGAGTTCATGGGCTAGAGGTGAAGACAAGATTTGACTGCAGAAAATCACATGACAGCCATTACTGAGGATGCCTTTGGGAATCAACCTGGATTTCAGCAATTGGCACTTAGTAGGTTTTCATCAATCAGTCCCTGGTGAAGAGGAAGTGCCCACCTCCCCAGTGGCTAGCTGTCTGGAAGACTTAGAAACAACTCTGAGAGGCGGAACCAGAACAGAGAGACCCTTTGATGACAGAGCCGAAGTTGGTAAATTGCAGAGGCAGTGGTGTGGAGTGGTTAGGCATCCAGGCACTGGACTTAGGCCAGTCCTGCCTGCCCTTAACATCTTCAAACTCGGGAACTTGGGCAAGTTACTTGGCATCTCCATCTCTAAAATGAGGAGAATAATATGTTGAGAAGAGGTTTACAAGATATAGCACGTATTCACTCTCATCATTCTCATGGCCCAGGTGGCAACTGGAAAGGCAGCAGAGGCCAGTCTTGGCCTGCTGAAAGCTCTGACTCTTTCTGTGGCATTCTCCCTCATGGTGTGGGGGCAGACCTCCCTCTCAAGGTCTGCAGAGGCAGCTGTGGCCATGGCATTGGCAAGTAAAGGCCTTAGTGTTCCAGAGAATGGGGATAGATTGAAGACATTCATATCTCTAGGGCTTCCAGAACAGTGGCTAAGCAATCATCTTGTGCTTTTTCAAGGCCAGCTCTTACTCAGCTCAATCTCCTGGAGTGAAAGGGACCTACCAAAAATAATGCCTTTAATTTGGCAATAACCTGTCTATTGAAGTTACAAATGAACATTCCCTTGATAGCAATCCCTGTTCAAGGACTTTATTCTGCAGATATACTCACATGTATGCATGGTGGACAGTCACAGCAAGGGAATGGAAACAACTTAAATACTCATCAGTAGGAGAGGAGAAAATAGCACATATTATAAAGGAATATCAATTATGCAAAATCTATTTGAATACTGAAAGTAGCTATTGAACATGCATTCCATGTCAGCCACTTTTCTAAGTACTTAGGATACATTTGTGAGCAAAACAAAGACTCCCTACTCTCATGGAGCTCACATTCTGGTATGTCTAGTAGCTGTTCAAGACCTACAGCAGATTCAAAACCAAGGATATGGAGCCATCACCAAGCTATATCATAAATGGGGAAAAACCAAGGTAGAGCATATATGTGCTAGCATATGTAGTGTATAAAGTGTGTCTTGGTGTTTGCATAGTTTTTCTGGAAGTTCTCAAGAGAAACTGAAATAGTAATATCCTGGGGAAAGTGCATTAAGGGACTGGGGGTCAGGTTTCATGGGGAAGAATTTTGGATGTTTGCAAAGTTTGGTTTCATTTTGTTTTTGAGATGAGGTCTTGCTATATCACCCAGGCTCATCACAAACTCCTAGTCTCAAGCCACCCTTCCATCTCAGCCTCCTTAGGAGCTAGGACTACAGGAGCAAGCCACCTCCGCTAGCTGAAGTTTGAATTGTTATCCTGTGCTGTCTTACTACAAAACACAAAATAAAATATAAAGGCTTTTACTCTGCCAAGCACCTTCAAACCCCTTTAATACTGTAGACCAGGGTTTGTCAACCTTGCCACCAATGAATTTGGGGCTGGGTAATTCTTTGTTGCAGGTGGCTGTCATTTAACAGCATCCCTGGCCTCTATCCACTAGATGCCACTAGCACCCTCTTCCTTGTTGTGACAATCAAAAGTGTTTCCAGATAATTGCAAAATTCCGTAGAGGCAAAATCCCCTCTGGTTGAGAACCATGCTCTAGACAACTTATGAGATAGGGGAGTGGGAATCACCATCTACATTAGACAAATAACAAAATTGAGGCCCAGAGTGGTTTTATTTATTTTTTAAAATTGTATGCCTCATTTTTCAGTTATCTATTAATTTATAATTTTAAATACAGAGCACTAAGCTGTAACTTTTTACCCTTTAAGCAATCTATCAATATAAAAATGATATTTAGAAACAATATAATTTCCTTTTAAATTTTGATCTGCTTTTGATAATATTTTAGCTACATTAACTCTTACTGGAGATGTTGGGTCATGTAACATAACAATTATTTAAGAAACAAATAAAATAGGCTCACACCTGTAATCCTAGCATTCTGGGAGGCCAAGGTGGATGGATTGCTTGAGCTCACAAGTTTGAGACCAGCTTGAGCAAAAGCGATACCCTATCTCTACTAAAAATAGAAAAACTGAGGCAAGAGGATTGCTTGAGCCTGAGTTGGAAGTTGCTGTGAGCTATGACACCACAGCACTCTACCCAACTTGAGACTCTGTCTCAAAAAAAAAGAAGGAAAGAAAGAAAGAAATGAAAGAATTTCTATCAATATATGAGGGAAAAACTCAACTAATTGGATACTTGACATTCTGAACAATGACATCAAACACATTAAAATATCAAATCTCTTGCTTTGTTCAAAAAGTAAACTCCCCCCCCCCCCCCCGTGTTTGGAGTTGGCTGGCCTCATTTTTCCAGTTCGAATATTATTTGCCTCACGAGGGCCGGACTGAGCCTTATCATTCTTTTGTACCCCATGGTGTCTAGTGTGGCTTTGGAGGAGGTTATGAAGGCACCCAGCAAAGAGTAGACAAAGCAAAGACCAGGACACTAGAGGAAGCAAGTAGGAACTGTTGTCAGCTGTGATGTTTGAAAACACAAATCCCAAGGCTGCATTTCAGAAAAGCCTAGATATTGCTTGTTTGGGTTTGGCAGTTTTCCAAAGAAACAAGAGATCACAAAGAGCAGTAAGACATAATTTCAGCATCTCACAGTGTGTTAGAGTTGACAGACCCATAAATATAACAGTTTGGTGGGGGTGGCAAAGTGCACGCAGATTACCCTGAGAAGGAGGTCAGGGAAGGCTTTCTGGAAGGAGTAACATATAAGGTAGCCCTGAAAGGACAAGTCTCAGGGACACCAAGTTTGTGCTCATCTTCCCTTTCACCTTCACATGACTGGCTCCTTCTTGTTACTCTGGTCCCACAGCTCAAATGTCACTTCTTCAGTAAGACATTCCCTAACCATCCCATGGAAAGTAGACTCTTTGTCATTCCTAAATTAATTTCCTTCAAAGCCCCTCTCAGTAGCTGGCCTTGTTTATACACCTGTCTATTTGCTTGTTGCCTATGACCTCCTCCACAGTGGGAGCTTGAAAGAACAGAGTCCTTGTCCATCTGTTCACAGCTGCGTCCCCAGGCCCCTGGGTCTATCTGGATACTGAGTATTTGTGGAGTTAAAAAATTGGCCAGTGATGAGGGCACAGCTGAGGTGTGTAGATGGGGAGGGAATCTCTAGAACTGGGCCATCTAGGTGGAGAAGGACTATGACTCTTGACACCAAGACGGGGATGGAGGAGGGTCTAGCCTGAGGTACAAATGGGAAAAAGAGGAATCTGGACACCCCTCTGGGCCAGTTTGACTGAGAAAGGGAGCAGATATGAGGGGTTAGAAGTAGAATTGATTCCAGTCTGTGGATGGGTATTATCAGTATCTTTTTGAATTTTTTTTTCCTTTTTAAAGAAGAAGGGTCTATGTTGCTCAGGCTAGTTTTGAATTCCTGGCCTCAATTAATCCTCCAACCTTGGCCTCCCAAAGTGCTAGGATTAGAGAATGTTTTTAGATGGAGGACTAAACTTTCCTGTGGAAACTAAGGAAAGTGGAGGACACTTGGAGCAAGTCCCCTGGAGAGTCAGGAGGGGAGAGAACCACAGAACTCGGGTGGGAGCATTTGTTTCCAACTGGGGCAGTGCCTGTTCCATTGTGTCCAGAGTGAGGGAAAAGTGAGTGGATGCTAGTTTACAGACACCTGCTCATGGTGGGGTGGGGGTAGGATGTAGCACTTTGAATTGTCCCTGTCACTGGGCAACAAGACCAGCTGCTGTGAGGGGCACAGGAAAAATGGCAGGTGGTTGGGTGGGGCAGAGATCAAGCAGTGCATGTAGCTAGGGAGGGAAGTAGGTGAAGCTGGGGGGAGCTGGCAGGTGGGGAGAAGAGGAAGGTAATGAGGGACTGGGGAAGAACAATGAAGTGTGGTTGTGAGGCCAGGGCCTCTGATCTTCAGATTTCCCAGATGTGTCAGCTCTGATGAGGGATGACACAGTCTAGGCTGTGGCCAAGAGACCTGGTGGCTAAGGTGAAGTGGAAGATCACTGGAGATGAGATGAAGGCAGTGGGTGGCCACGTGCAGTGCAGGTCCCCAGGAGGATAGCACGGTTTGGGGTGGAGAGGGAGCCTGAAGAAGTGAGGTTCCTGAGGTGAGGGAGGGTGCACAGAAGTCTGGACCATGAAGAAGTGTGGCCTGGGCCTCAGAGGAAGCTAACCAAAATGGTCCTGAAGGACATGGTGTACGTCCTCAGGAACAGGTTTAGTGAAGGCAGGAGGTAGGGAGTGGGAGTACTCCTCGGAGGGGGCTCCTGGGAGCATAAGGGGAAGGGGAGCAGGAAGCCAGAGCCAGGGCTGGGAACAGAGGATCCATGTGTGAGGCAGAGGCTGGCCTAGAGTATGAGACCCGGCTTTGCCAGCCTCCAGGCTCTCCGGGCCCCTGCTGAAAGCCTGTGGGCTCTGGCCTGGGTGAGGCTGCAATCCCCAGCTGTGAGCTGAACTCTGTTCCGCTCCAAGCAGACAGCCACTAGGAAAGGAGTCCAGAGACTCTGCCTTGCGTGGGAAATGACTGTCCACTCGAGGAAGACCCTAGCCTCTCTCTGGAGCTTCGAGGTAGAATCTACCTCTGGATCCATGGGAGAGTGGCCCAGCTGCCCTGTTGCGTGACCCTGGGCCCTCGGGAGGCTCCGTATCTCTTTCAAGGGGTAGACCTGCCTAGCCGGGGAGCAAACCGAAGGGCGCCTCTTGGAGATTGGCTTAGGGACAAGGTAGAAATTATGGAAATCACAGCTTCTTTGAGGAGCTTTGGAGTACTCGGGTCAGGAGGGCTGGGGCAGCCTCGGCCGCCAGGGAGCGCTCTTGACCCGATAGGGGTCGGACGTCCGTCGGAGGGCGCTGCGGGAGCCGGGCCTGGGCCCCGCCCCTCGAGCTGCGGACCGCAGCAGTGCATGGGAGACCGCCCGCGAGGGAGGGGCGAGCCCGGCGGGCAGAGGGCCGGCCCGGGGGCGGGACAACGAGCCCGAGGGGCGGGGCGGCCGCGCTCCTCCCTCCCTCCGTTGCCCCTTTCTTTCTTTCTCTCTTGGCTGTCTCCACTTTTCTTTGCCTCCGCCGCCCGCCGAGGGGGCGGGCCCTGCAGCCTTTGTTGCCAGCGGACTGAGCGCAGCCGTCCACCAGGCCGGAGTCGGAGCTGGGACGCCGGGAGCCGCACGCGGCCCTGGCATGTCCTGAGCCGGACCCGGGACCGGGCAGCGACTGGACCGGACAGATAAGAGCGTGAGCGCGGGGTCGCCCGGCGGCCCCCCAACCCCGGCCATGCCCGGCGGCTCGCGTCCCTGCAGCCCCGCGCCGCTGCGCCGCGCCCTCCTCCTGCTCCTCTGCGCTCTGGCGCTTGGCGCCTCGGGATCCGCACCAGGTGGGTGGCTGCCCCAACCCGGCCGGCCCTGCCCTGCCTACCCACCCTTCCCCCAGCCGCGGTTTAGCCGCGTCTCACTTTTGAGAACTATGCTTCTGTCTGGCTTCTGCTGAAGCTGGTTGCGTTCCCCACTCCCCTGATGTTAGGGACTCGGGTGGGCTCGGTCCCACTGGGGGGCGAAACTGCGCCTCTAGGGAACCTTCCCCAACTCCAGACTCAGCTATGGATCCTGCCTGTCGCTTGGAATAAGCCTCTTCCTCTTTTTGGGCCCCAGTTTCCCCACATCGGGTGCAGCAGTGCGCGCATCGCTTTCTGAACTCTGGTCCGAGGGGCTGCGCGGAGCGCGATGTGCCAGCCGAAGACCTGGCTCCTGAGTGTGTGCGGCTTGCCTGGGAAGCAGGCTGGCCGGGAAGCTGCGGGCTCCCGCGCCAGGTCGCAGGACTACGCGGTTCCCTCGCCGCGCCTCCGGCCCCTAGTCCCCGGCCAGCGCATTTGGGCTCCCGGTGCGGCCCTCGGTGGTTTAGGGGCTGGGTCTTATCAGGCCATTGCACTTCCTGCCTGTCCCTCCCCCAAATGTGAAGGCGCCGGGAGCGGAGCGGGGAACAGAAGCTTCTTTCCCCCGCCCGGGTTAACTCCCCGCCCGGCCCGGCTGGCCTTCGACGAGCCTCTGGTCCGCGTCCAGACTCTTGTTCGGTAGCGACCTGCTGGGCATCCGCGCGCTCCTGGCGCGTTCGGAGCAGCGGAGGGTGTAGGAGACCCCTGGCCGGGTGCTCAGGAAGCTTAGGGTCTTGCTGAGGCTGGTGGGACAGAGAGGAGAGCCCCTGCAGGCCTGGCGAACGGAAGGCTTGGAGCGGGGCGGGGCCTGCGGCTGGACTCAAGGATAATGAATTCTGCATGGGCTAGAAGAGCGTGCAGGGTGTTAGGGCGCCCGGGGGGGAGGCTCAGTCCAAGACCGGGTTAGACCTGGTTACTGAGATGGGGTCGACCTGCCTCCCCCCCAGTGGAGGGATTTTGGAGGAAAAGCCTCCGGGCCGGAATGTAGGGGGCATTTAAACGTTGAGAGGAGCAGCTCATGAAGGAGGTTTGGTCTAGCAGCCATGGGCAGGGAGTAGAAAGTGTAGATTTAGGAGCACCTACCATGCGCCAGCCTCTTCTGTTCTAATTTCTCATCATCTCAACATCAGTCCCTGCAAGGCTGGTGATAGGAAGTCCTTTCACAGATGAGGAAACAGGCTCAGAGAGTAGAGTGACTCACTAAGACCAAACTCCTGGGTTGCCTGCATGAAACCAGTGTTTTCCCACTGCCCAGTGCTGGGGTTCAAAGAGGATGAGCCAGGTGATAGGACTGAGGGAGCAGGAAAATTGTTCCCCCAGGAACTGCTGGGAGCCTCAACTTTGGTCCAGTCCTCCTGACAGTTCTGGAAAGAGGAATCTTTTTAAGATTAAGTGAGATACTGAATGCCATTTGCTTAGTACGGGACAGAGTGATTACCATGTAGTGGCCATTATTTTAATTAGTATGTCAAGTAGACCCAGTGGGTTTAGCAAGTCCCTGGTGAATCCTACAACTTAGACCTGCTGTTTGGTAATAGAGGCCAGGCATCATTTCCCATCTAATATGGGCATGACCTGCCAGGGTGGAGTGCCTGTTTCTAGTGTAGGGCCCTCTCCATTCTGCACTCACTCAGGATTCCTGACCTGGAGGCCTCTGACCTTTTGGTCATTTTCATGGGAGCCCCAGGATTCCAATCTGGGGCTCTTCCCGCTGAATGTCCCCTTCTTTGAGACCATGGCATAATGTGGGATTTTAGGAAATACATCCTTTTTCTCCACCTGTGACAAACCCAAGGACTTGCTGGGGTTGCTGGGACTGGGGCCTAGTTGTGTCTCCCTGCAGCCTCCATGGTCTACTGCTGTGCACACCAGGACACATGGAGGACCCGCAGAGGAGTATGTGTGCAAATCACACACCACCATCCCTTGGCATGAGCTTCAGGTCGTCTGAAGGGCTGGATTGTAACTCATGTTCTTAATAAGGAGGTGAGGGTAAACACAATGTTGGCATTTCTTTGGCAGAAGCTCCAAAGTGATAGTTCCGTCTTGCAGGGGTGATGTGCAAAGTATTTAGCACCCAGGGTTGCAAGAGCTCAGTCCAATCAGAAGAGATCGCCTGACTTGGCAGAACAGACTCAGCCAAGAACTGCTGGCACTCCTGCTGACAGGCACCTGCTGGCATCCCACTGTGGGTTTAGCTTGGCAGCTTCAGCTCTGATGCAAGTACCTACCTGTCAAGACACTAGAACTTGCAATTACGCCTTGCTGGCACTGAGAGGCGCTAGTTTCAGCCACTAACATTTCTAACAGTGTCACAACTATAGGTGACAGTGAAAGAAAGTTTTTAATTCACCCCTTCTGCCCTTAAACATTTTTATTTTTATTTTTTTAGAGGCAGGATCTTGCTCTGTCACCCAGATTGAAATGCAGTGGTGAGATCATAGTTCACTGCAGCCTCGAACTCCTGAGATCAAGCAATTCTACCCCCTCAGGATGCCAAGTTGCTGGGGCTATAGGCATATGCATGCCTGGCTAATTTTTTTTTTTTCTTTCTTTCTTTCTTTCTTTTTTTTTTTTTTTTTTTTTTTTTTTTTTTTTTAGTAAAAATCTAAAATTAAAACCCATTATTTTGTTGGTTGGCAGCACCC
>CAUYPK010095545.1:0-78501 GCA_963574355.1 Loris lydekkerianus | reverse complement strand
GTTAGGGGGTGCCCAGGGGTATGGTGAAGGAGAGGTAGTCTCCTAGGGCACCCCAGCGGGGCCTGTAGATCTGGAAGATGGTGATCCATGTGGTGAGCACAATCACCCAGAAGAGGAAGCCCACAGCTGAGCGCCAGACATCTGTAATGGGGAACAGGAGTGGTAAGGTTAGCCTTCAGCTGCCCTCTGGATTACCCTAGACTGGCCCTCTCCTCCCTCCCACAGAGGCCCAGAATTCTGGAGCCTCTATCATCCCTTCCCACCAAGGCTCCCTGCTTCCCCCTATCCCTACCCACTGGTCTCCCTTCATCTGTATATTAGACTTACAGCCTTTGATTTGGCTCTGCTCTGTGTAGGCTGGGACAAGGAAGGCCTCTCGGAAGAACCAGAAGATGTTAACCAACCAGAGAAAAGGCAGGAAAGCAAACCCACCTGGGGTTGGAAAAAAAAAAAAAAAAAAAGTACACACGCTGGGTCCTAAAGGCAAAAAGGATCTTCTCCCAACTCCCCCCTAGAAGAACTATTTGTTAGAAACTCTCCTAACTCAAGTTCAAATGGAGGTATCTGCTGTCAGGGGCTTCAGAATCCTGGCTTCTCCCTGGGATCCAGGAAAGTGATTCCTCAACCGCCTTTCTCAGGACGCAGGATTCCAGTCTCCAAACCCTGCTTCTCTCTTAAGACTCAAAAGTTAAGACCTCAACTGCCTCTTCTCAGGACCCAGGCCGTCCCTCCTTCGCTCAGACCCAGGAGTCGGTGTTCAGATGCCTAATCTCTTAACATCCACGAAATCAGATCCCTACACTTCTTCTCTCAGATGGCCCAGTCCAGTTTCCAGGTCTGCTGGGACCCTAAGGTATTAGCCCTTACCCAGGTAGTATTTCCGGCACAGATTCAACTTCTCCTCATTGGACACCCGCTCCAAGTTCATAGTTGCGCTGGGGGCCAGTCGACCCAATGGTCGGTCTGAGGGGTGAGACCCAAGCCTTGACCCTAAGTGACAGATGCGAAAATCACGAACAACCACGCCCCTAATACAACAAATCGGAGACAAATTTAAAGGTTAGATTGCGGAAAGAAGGGCTTCCCCGCCCCCATCAGCTGGTTGGGTTGAGCAGCTTTTTAGGTTTATTGGGTTGCGCGAAACGACTCTTAACTCACCAGTGGGGCTTACTTCCTCCGGCTGGGTTGCCTTTTCTACTCTCAACTATAGTTCGGTCGAGATGCCTGGTTTCAAAGGTTTCTCTGGAGTTGGTAGATTTTGGGGGGTTGGGAGGGATGCGGCAAACCTGTACGCATGCGCCTTCAGACAACACCGGGTGGTGATTCTATAGGGAGGGTGCGGTCCTCTAACACGCAAGCGCACTAGTTTTCTAGCGCACGTTGCACACAGCGACAGCCAAGAACTACGCTTCCCAACGCGCCTATGAAACGGAAGTGACGTAGGCAGGACACAGAATCGGAGGATTCGAGTAAAAATGGCTTAATATTTAGCTTCGATATTCGAGACTGAGAAAGACAAGTGAGAACGGGCGCAGGGAGTGTCATCTCGCGGGGTAGAACCGAGACACTTGGGTCCTTGGTGGCTGGGCGGGCGGCTCGGGGCTGTTTCTGGGGTATCCGGCTTCTCCGGCCCTCAGTTCACTTCTATCTTTGAGTCTCTTCCAGGGTTAACTGCTCTTCTTACTTTAATATCAGAACCTGCCGGCGCAGGGACCAGAGCCCCGACTTCACAGCAAACCGACTTTCAGCCAGGTGAGACTCGGCACGGAACCCTGAGGTTAACGCGTCCTGGTCTTTCCCCTCCTGCTGTCCATCATCACGAGGTCCCGCCTTTTCCGGTTTCTAAGCCCTCCCTACCGCCCTACTTTTTACTGATCAGACCTTTCTGTAGGTTCCTCCCCTACCCCTCATGCCCTTCTCCTAGGAGCTTGGCCCCGTATGTACAGACTACACTCCTGGACTACGTACATACCCATTACTGCTAGTATCCCCCAGCCACCTTCTGGTTTCTTAGGGGCAGGGATCGCTGATGCATTTTGATGCTCAGGCTCCTTCTCTGGTGCAAGGTCCCACTCCCAGCCTTCATACCTGCCTTTTTTTGCATACAGCGCTGCCCTCTGAGCTCAAGCGCTGCCCCGTTTAAAATTCTGTACAGTCGCCGGGCGCGGTGGCTCACGCCTTTAATCCCAGCACTGTGGGAGGCTGAGGAGGGAGAATTGCTTGAGCTCAGGAGTTCGAGACTCGCCTGAGCGACAGTGAGACCCCGACTCATGAAAATGGAAAAACCCAGCCGGGCGCGGCGGCGAGCGCCTGTAATCCCAGCGGCTTCCGGAGGCTGAGGCAGCGGGGTACCCGCAGCCCGAGACTGAGGTTGTGGTGAGCTACCACGCCCACTGCACTCTGCTCTGGGGCATAGGGTGGGACCCTGTCTCAACAAAAAAAAAAAAAAAAAAAAAAAAAAAAGAAGAAATAAAAAATAAAGCAACGAAATAAAATTAAAAAGCCAATAAATAAATAAATAAATAAAATAAAAATTCTGTACAGTCTACAGTGTTGCTCAACCTGAATCTACGGAACACGGCCCAAACCGTAGACGGATCACACTGTGAGTGAGGGACCAGGCCTAGGGACAGGAAAGACAGTCTCAGCAGGCCAGCCCTGATTCTACCCTTCTCCCCTCCTCCAGGTCACGCAAGTGACATGCAGGTGTAATAACTTATTTGAAGTGAGGGTTGCTGGGGGTTAGTTGCACTTCTTTTGAGGCCAGGAGCTCAGCCGAGTTTCTCACTGTCTTTCACAGGAGGTGTTCACGGAATTGCATGAGCAGTACAGAGAGATTGAAAAAATGAATATGTGCGAAAACCTGGGGGACCACCTCATCAACAATGTCTGTGTCAGGGTCCTTTGCTGTCCCTCCCTTAGAGCCCAGAGGTGGAGGCTTTCAATGCCTTGTGACCATCACTGAAACCTCACAGCTTGAAAGGCTCACCACTAAATTCAGCCCAGCCCCAAAGCTGGTAACTAGTCCCCTGAAGATCTCCAGTTTCTGCTGCTGACCCTGACTGACTTTCATCTCAGTTCTGACAGGCAGTAGCTGACCTCAGTACTGCTGGATAAATGGGCAGGCTGTGTGTGCTGAGCTGTCCCCTGTCAACTGACTTCTGGGAGTCATGCTTTCAGCAGTAAGAGATGGGGTATGGTGGTGTAAAGATGGGTTAGATGCATTGAGCCCCAGATTCTTGACCATGTGGTGAGGGCTGATAGTGATAATTGCCTCCTCTATCTGCCTGCCCTACTCTACCTAGGGAATGTACCTGTGATGGCTTCTGCAACTTCATACACCTAGGACCCATTTCCTAGAACCTCCATTGGCAGCTCTGCGGGTGGAGATCCAGGTACCTCAGACCTAGCCTGCTAAGACTCTTCATACCCTAAGGTCCCTATACCCTGAATGAGCATACCCTAAGCATCCCTAGACTTTAATACCCTAAGAATAGTCTTGAGCCCCACCTGGAGATCAGCACCTAAGTTCTGATTCCAAAACCATCCTGAACCCCAGATCCAAGGCCAGTCCTGGATCTCCAACCCCTGATATTAGTCATTAAGTACCTATTCTGAGACCACCTTCTAGGACTCTTAATTATTTCAGCAATTATTCTGTCCCATCCCAGGGCACGCAGGCAGGCCAGGGGTTCTTTGCACTATTACTCACAGTTCTGACCCAACTCTCTCCACTATTCCCAGGTCACTGTGGAGGTCCCATACTGACTATCATCCTGAGAAAGGGACCAGCATGTTCCCCAGATCACTGGCATGGTTGCTTCTAAGACTCTTGGTCCCTTCCCCTTTATCCCTGAAAGACACGGATGTTCTGGCCAGGACTCCTCTTCAAAGCCCCCTTGAAGGTTCCTGGCTCCATAATGTAGTCTGTTCAGCAGAGACCTCCTACCACCTTTCCCCTAATAAAGTTCTATATCAAGCATTTAGAGATTTGTTGCCAGAGTTTCCTTCCACCCACACATCTGACAAATGATTAAAAGAGGAAGTAGTCTGGGCTCTAGCCACAACGTCGACTGAGGAACTTCGAACAAGTGGTAAAGCAGCCAACTCAGGGCCTATGCCCCTAATGGTTTAGGTAAGGTGGGAATTTTTGTGATAGAAATCTCAGTACCTCCATCTGAATGAAGCTTTTTCAAGAGAGAGATGTCTGGTTGTGGCAGGTTGGAGGAGTCTTAGCCTAGAGATTGGGGTTAGAAGCTGAAGTGAGCTGGCTGGAAGTTGGGTGGGTGTTCCAAAGGAGTAAGGGGCTAGGTCTTTGAGGCCTGTCACCTTGAGTTAGGAGTTAGTAGTACTTAACCCTTAAATTGAGTTTACCATATGTCAGCTGCTGTACTAGCACTTTACTCTTTACTTTTTTTTTTTGGAAACAGAGTCTCCCTTTGTCACCTTTGGTAGAGTGCCATGGCATCATAGCTTACAGCAACCTCAAACTCTTTGGCTCAAGTGATTCTCTTGCCTCAGCCTCTGGAGTAGCTGGGACTACAGGCACCCCCCACAATGCCCCACTATTTTTAGAGACAAGGTCACGATCTAGCTCAGGCTTTTGAAGCGGTAAGCTCAGGCAGTCAACCTGTCTCAGTCTCCCAGAGTGCTAGGATTACAGGTGTGAGCCACCGCACTGGGGTACTTTTTTTGTTTTGGGTTTTTTTTTTTTTTTTCTGAGACAGAGTCTTAAGCTGTCGCCCTGGGTAGAGTGCTGTGGCATCATAGCTCACAGCAACCTCAAACTCCTGGGCTTAAGCGATTCTCTTGCTTCAGCCTCCCAGTAGCTGGGGCTACAGACACCCACCAAAATGCTTGGCTATTTTTTGGTTGCAGTTGGCCTGGCTTGGCCCAGTTCAAACCCACCAGCCTCAGTGTATGTGACTGGCGCCATAACCACTGTACTATGGGCACTGAGCTACTTTTTTTTTTTTTTTTTTTTGATAAGAGGTCTTGGTATGTTCAGGCTAGCCTTTAACTCCTCCTGGGCTAAAGGGATCCCCCCATCTCAGCCTCACCAACCCATCCAGCAAAGTGCTTTACTACTTTTTCCTAACTTCCTTTTTTTAAGAGATGAGGGCTCTCTATGTCACTCAAGGTAGAGTGCAGTGGCCTGATCATTGCTCACTGCAGCTTCCAAGTGCTGGACTCAAGCGATCTTCTTGCCTCAGCCCAGTAAATTCTAGTAACGGTTCTAATTCACAATGGCTCTATGAAACAGGTGCTATTGTTGTCTCATTTTAGGGCTAGAAAATGGAAGCTGGGTGGATGAGGACAGGGGAGAAGTGGTTTTCAAAGGGCCTGGGAATCCTGTCACCCCACATCCACTGCCTTCTTTGCTTAAAGTGCGACATAGACGCTGTGGTTGAAAGTTCTGCGATTAAGGCCACCTAGGCTTCAGTCCCCAGTCTGATGGGGCCCAGGCGCCTCCTGGTGACAGCTGTGCTGCAACTGGCCTGGGCAGCGCCGCGAGAAGCTTCCGAGTACTGTGGCCGCCTTGAGTACTGGAACCCAGACAACAAATGCTGCAGCAAGTGCTTGCAGCGCTTCGGACCGCCCCCGTGCGCAGGTGAGAAGCCGGGAGCTTAAGTCAGGGAGGAGCTAGCGGGAGATAGGGAGAGGAGGGAAAGGCGAGGTTTGTGGGGGACAGACCAGTGAGGCTTGGATAGGGGTAGGGTCGGTGGGCCTTAAGTGGATACGATAGGGATGGTCGACTGAGCCTGTGCGGAAGGCCAGTGTGGGTTAGGATGGAATAGTAACGAAGGGATGTGGCCTGAGAGGCCGGTAATTGGTCTCTCGGAAATAACTCTAGGTAGGTAAAGTCCGGGCGTGGGCGGAGTTCAGCGCAGAGCGGTAGGCGAATAAAAAGGGGCAAACTAGTAAAGTGTGGTGAAGAGGGAGGGGCCTGTGTAAAGAGAGAGAGCTGGGGCGTACGCTGATAGGTTACCCGAGTATAGAAGGCGGGACCTACTGGGAGGGCAAAAGAGAAAGGGCGTAGCCAGAACAGCGGAGGCGGGGCTCGGCGGCCACACTGGAACCCGGCCTTCCGTTAGACTACGAGTTTGTGGAAAACTGCGGGTTCAATGACTACGGCGATCTCCTAACATACCCGTTCAAAGAGTGTTCTCCCGGGAAGTGCAACCCAGACGGCGCAGAACTGTGTAGCCCCTGCGGCGGCGGAGCCACGGCTCCTACCACCACCTTGAGCCGGGGCAGAAGCCTGTGGCGCTGCGGAGAGGTGCTGGAAGACGCGGCGGTTCGGGGCGAGGGGGCGGGGAAGTAGGGCGTGGCTTGAGATCGGGCGGGGTCTGGATCTAGGGAGAGGATGTAGCTCCATTTAAGAAGATAGGAGTGGGCACTGTGTCAGTTGGGGAACCTTAAAGGGTCGGGGCTGAGGAGCCCGGATCAGGTAGAGAACGTGACCCCATTGAAGGATGACATGTTTGGGCTGAGGGGGCAGGAGTGGAGTGTGGTTACCCCTTTTTACTCCAATCTCCTATTCCCAGAAGCCAGTCCCTACAAAGGGGCGGTGCACACTGACATCTGGAAAACCAAGTGCCTCCAGCTTCCAGGAGACCAGCTCACCAGCGAGTTCCAGTACCTTCTGGACACCCGAGGCCAACGTCTCTCAGCAGGCCAGGCCAAGTTGTGTCCTGGCCTTGGTGTTGGTCCCACTCTTGATCTCTACAGTGATAGTGATCCTCATGCTGGCTGTGCGGAGGAACCTCTCCTGGCCCAAAAGAAGGGTCCCCTTTCCTCCTCCTGGCTTGGTTTGCAGAAGCCCCAACACCCACACCCTCGCCTCACACTCTTCCCCAGGCGCCATGGAGCCGTTAGAGACAGAGAAGGCGTGGAAGGGGGTCTCTCTGCTTCCACTCCTGAGCAAGGGTTAGTTGAGGAACCCAGCGGGGGAAAGTGGACTGGGAGCCCACCCTTCCTCCACCTTTACTCTTCCCTCCATCTTCCAGAACTGCCTAGTCTTGTGTCACAGCCTCTGTCTCGGCTCCTGGATGAACTAGAGGTGCTGGAGGAACTGATTGTATTGCTGGATCCTGAGCCCGGCCCAGGTGGAGGCATGTCCTGTGGCACTACTCGACACCTGGCTGCGAGATACGGGATGCCTGCTACCTGGTCCACCTTCACTTACTCTCTACGGCCAAGTCGTTCACCGCTGCAGGCTCTGATTGAGCTGGTGGTGGCAAGGGAGCCTTCTGCCTCTCTGGGCCAGCTTGGGGCACACCTAGCCCACATAGGGCGGGAAGATGCACTGCAGGTGTTGTCCAAGCTTGGCTGAGCTGTGGTTTGCTAAGCCTAGTACTCAAAATAGTATTATTTCTTTCAAAATAAATGCCTTTCTCCGGGCCTTGGATTTTTTTTTCTTTTGTGAGCCAGGGTCTCACTCTATAACCTAGGTTGGAGTACAGTAGCATAATCATAGCTCACTGTAACCTGGAACTCCTGGGCTCAAGCAAGCCTCCCACCTCAGCTTCCCAAGTAGTTGTGGCTACAGGCGTGCACCACTGCACCCAGCTAATTTTTAATTTTTTTTTTTGTAAAGATGGGATCTATAGGCTATGTTGTCCAGGCTGGTCTCCAACTCCTTGCCTCAAGCAATCCTTCCAACCTTGGCCTCAAAGTTGAAGGATTACAGATGTTAAGCCACTACCCAGCCAAATATAATTAGACCAAGACTCAAAAGACATCTTCATTTCCCTTCCTCCCAGGAGAAGGGCCCATTCCAACATACACATTTGACATGTAGGAGAGTTGGCCCTAGCTGCCTCTGGGTAACCAGAGTCTCCGCTGAGCAACAGCCTTGCTACCCCTGAGAGCTCATCCACTCTGTTCTAAACTGGAAAATGTAGAATATGTGTTGTTCTGAAACTCCCACCTACCTGTTGAGGCTGACAAACTTCCTTGGCTCAGGATGGGTGTAGGGTATAGAGAAGCAGGAGTTCTCCTTGCCCCCTAGCACCCTACAAATGGAAAGACAACCTCTCCAAACATTGACAGACTTTATTGTGGGGGGTTCCCACCTGGGACCCCACCCTCTTAAATAAAAAAGTGCATAGAAAAGAAGGGATTTAGAAACCTTTGTACAATATCTACATCCTGGGCCCCCAGGGCAGGAAGGGGGCAATTGCTGGGTGGGCTAGAGGGACAGAGGCAGGGCCCTTGCCACCTGCATGCCCACATCCACCCTGAACATGAAGGTAGGGGTGAGATGCTCTGGGAAGGATTAGGGAATCCCCAGGCTGGGGCAAGATGGCAGCAGAAGGTGTGCGGGGTCGCGGTGGTGGCCACGGCCTCAGTTAAGGAACCGACGGCAGCGCTTGGCGCCACAGTTGCAGGGCAGCTTGTTGCTGGCATCCTCAATGGGGAACTTGTAGTCATAGGTGAGCTCCTCACCACGCAGGATGCGGCGTAGGGCAAAGATGACAATGTGTTTCTGGCCCTCCACGTGGATGACACGAGAGAAGCAGTTGGGCTCACACGAGTGGTTGATAAAGCGGGCCGCGTTGCCATGCATTGTGGCATCCACCACGTCAAAGTCATCCATGCGAAACATGTAGCACCCGATGCCCTGCAGGGATAGGGTGGCAGGAATCAGGTGCTCTGTCCCCATACCTGGCCCCACTTCACCCACCTCATTTCCATTGTGAGCACCTTCCCATCGTAGAATTTCTCCCGCTTGTCAGTCAGCACAGACCGAATAACGATACCAGAGTACTCGATGACCATCTCACCGGCATCGATGTTGCGCTTACAGAACAGGCCTCGGCCGTGGATGGCAGATCTGTAGAGTAAGATGAATAAGGGGGAACTCAGGGGACATGGGGACAGAAACCAGGCAGCCCTCCACCAGTGCACCTGTCCATCCACCCAAGGGGCATCCTCCCCCCCAACCCTACTAACCTGTAGACACCAACAGCCTCTTTGGATGTCTTCTTGAGGTGACGAAAACGCATGGCCATGGGCAGCTCCAGGCTGGTGGCACGTCTGGTGAGGGACAGCAGTATCACATAAGCTAGTACCCCAGGAATGACCCTTCTCAATCCTGGTCACCCTCTTTAGGACTCTTCCAGACCACCCCCACATCCAAGCTTGCCCCATACCTGGTTGACCTCAGCTGTACCTCATCTTCTTCTTCATCACAGGTGGCCCCCTCAGGGAGCACCCGGTGCTGGGAGGCCAGGAAGTTGAACATGTCAAAGGTGCACTTCCTGCAGGTGGGAGGAAGGAAGGGAGGGAAGTTCATTGCCATTCCTTCAAGGGGATGCTGCCTACTCACTCTTTGATCAGGACTTGCTGCCAGTAAGGTAGGAGGAATACACTATGGAAGACACAGCCAAAGGGGAAGTGGGTGGGGTTTGTTCTTCTGGTGTGACCTCTAGAAATAACTCTCAGAGTGGCCTACTGTTTCCTTCCCAGGCCTCAGTTTCCAATTTGTTGAGACTTAATTCCCACCCTCAAGACCTCCCATGGGGCTCTCCTGACCCAGGCACTACATACACCCCAGACCTCTCACCGGAGATAGACCTCAGCACGAGCAGCCCCATGGGGATTCAGGGGCGGTTCCTCCTGGCCCTCTCCCTGCTGGTGGTACCGGAACTTATAGTGCTGGCAGCGCTGGGCCCCGGGTAGCTGCTCTGCTAGGAAGATGACAGCATCGTGGTGGATACCTAGGAGCCTTGCCCCACTCATTCCTGAGGAGACAAGATGAGGATACGCCAGTCATAAGGGCCTATCTTGCCCTTTAGGAGTCATCCCTGCCCCCTAGTATCCCCAAGGACTTACCACTAAAGGAAAGGTGCCTGAGCCGGGCATGCCCTCGGGCCTCCTGCACCTTCTCAATCAGAGTTCTCCACGCCCCTGGAGAGAGGGCAAGGGCAGAGCAGAGTCAGGATGTTGTTTTATGGACACTTTCCCTCCTGCCACTGCTCCTTCCAGCTCACCCTCCAAGCTCTCTGCCTCCACGCTGAACCCATCCTCACTGCTGATCTCGAAGCGCAGATGTGGGCCAGTCCGTTTTGGGGCCTGGTTCTCTTTGTCCTCTGGGGATGGAGGCTCTTCCTCAGAGCTTGAAGCTTCACCTGGTCCCAAGGAGCAGGTAAGATGAGGATCACCTTTCTTGAACTCAAAAGCCCCTCACTCCCCACTGTCCTGATAGACACCATTCTCCCTCCCCACAAAGGCACTGGGATCTCATGGCCCTCCTGCTCCAATTGCCCAGGGAGGCTAAATTTCCTGGGCTAACAGGTGCCTGGCAGTTCCTTTTCTGCAGGGCTTCTTGGTGGGAGAGCACTCCATGGGAGATTAGACTATTTTAGCTCTGCAGGACACACCTATGGTGCACACAAACCTAGTCTACTGTAAATGCCCATCTACCCATCATTACTGTTTCTCATACAAAATGAAAAATACTGAAAAATTATGCTTTGTACATGAATTTTTTATATACAGCAAATTTCTGTTAAGTATTATAAATATAGGCTGGACGTGGTTTTATATACAGCAAATTTCTGTTAAGTATTATAAATATAGGCTGGACGTGGTGGCTCACGCCTATAATCCTAGCACTCAGAGGGGCCGAGGCAGGAAGATTGCTTGAACTCAGGAATTTGAGAGAAGCCTGAGCAAGAGCGAGATCTCATTCTCTATAAGAATAGAAAAACTAGCCAGGTGTTATGGCAGGCGCCTGTACTCCAGGAGGATCGCTTGAACCCAGAAGATTGAGGTTGCTACGAGCTAGGCTGATGCCATAGTACTCTAGTCTGGGCAATAATGACGTGCTGTCTCAAAAAAAAAAAAAAAGATTACAAGTATTATATAGGCTTATATACACAGAGCCAAGTACACTGTACAGCATAAGCTATTTAAAGGATTCTTCAGGGGTTAATACTTTTTTTTTTTTCCTTGAGACAGAGTCTCACTTTGTTACCCTCAGTAGAGTGCTGTGGCATCACAGCTCACAGCAACCTCCAACTCCTGGGCTTAGGCGATTCTTGTGCCTCAGCCTCCCGAGTAGCTGGGACTACAGGCACCCACCACGACGCCTGGCTATTTTTTTGTTGCGGTTTGGCCAGGGCTGGATTTGAACCTAACACCCTCAGTATATGGGGCTGGTGCCCTACTCACTGAGCCACAGGTGCCGCCCAGGGGGTAATACATTTTAACAACATAGCAGACAGAAGCTGCTGATGTAGCATATGCAGGTGTGAGAGAAAGCAGGGTGGACAAACACAACTCTGAGATGTGAGGCTGAATAAGTGGAAGGATTAAACTGCCAATGACTGAGATCATGAGGGGAAGGGAAGAATGAGTTTGGGGTAAAGGCAGAGGGCTCAGTTTGGGACATGCTGACTTTGAGATGACTCTTAAAAAACCTCTCCCTGTAACATGCTGGTGGAGGTTTGAGCAGGGAGTAGGCTGTAGGAACTTGGAGTTCAGGGACCAGGTCTGGGCTGCAGAGAGCAAGGTGGAGACTATCAGAATACACGTGGGATTTAGAGCCCACGACAGTGTCCAGGAGTGCAGATAGTGAAGTCAAGGATGGGGTCCTGGGACACATCAAAATTGACAGGCTGGGACAACGAGGTGGTATGACCAGAGAGGTGAGAGAAGAATGTGGAGTCCTGGAAGCCAGGGAAGAAAGTGGTTCAAAGAGGAAGGGATGGGCTGCACTGAATGCTGCTGCCGGCTGAACTGGGATGTGGTTGAGGACTGACCAGTGTGTCTGGTGGGGGAGGGGCACGAAAGTCTGAGTGGAACATGCTTTAGGAGAGGTGGGGCTCCCATGGCCATGCACTTCCCACATCACTTCTCTGGGTCAACCTACCACACTCTCCCCACTGAGACTCTAAACTGGACTCTTGCAGGGTGACTGACATCACCACCCTTCAGGCCCTAGTGCCCCGGAGTTTACCTCTTAACAACTTCTTTGCCTCTTCTCTTACCCCTCTTTTCATCCTCACCTCATTCTGAACACGACAGGCCTAAGTACAGGGCCCTGCCCAGGCACTCCCAGCCTTGTTTTCTCACAGAATTCATGCCAATCTGCAGTGCGCTCTTTTTCTTTGTTTTTCTTTTTTTTTTTTTTTTGTTGCAGTTTTTGGCTGGGGCGGGGTATGAACCCGCCACCTCCAGTATATGGGGCTGGCGCCCTACTGCCCATGCTCTTTTTCTTTTAAACAAAATGTCACTCTGTTGCCCTGGGTAGAGTGCTGGGGTGTCTTCATAGCTCACAGCAATCTCAAACTCCTAGGCTCACACGATCCTCTTGCCTCAGCTTCCCAAGTAGCAAGGACTGCAGGCACCTACCAAAATGCCTGGCTAGTTTTTCTATTTTTAGTAGAGATGAGTTCTTACTCTTGTTCAGGCTGTTCTCAAACTCCTGAGCTCAGGTGATCTGCCTGCCTCAACCTCCCAGAGTGCTGGGATTACAGGTGTGAGCCACCGCGACCAACCTGCAGTGAGCTTGTTAATACACATGTCTGTTTCTCCCTGCTAAAATGTGGTATGGTCCCCGAGGTCAGCAACTTGTCTGTCATGGTCACTGGCGTATCTGGATGCCATCTCTGACCCCCAAAGCAGCCTCTCAGTTAAGCAGTCTCAGTTCACCTCACTGCATTTCCAGAACCAGCTGCTATACTCTATGTAATGACAAAATTCAAAAATCTAGACAGGACAGGCCACAATAGATTCCGAACCTCAGACTACATGACTACTAACCTACCTGGCCAAAGCCTGCTCACTCTCCCACTGTCCTCAGTGACCAACAAGGAACTTCACTCCTAGCTCCATTGAGTCCACAAGCCGAAACTACTCGAAGTGCCCCCACCCTGTGTATTAAGGTAACTGCATAGACACCCACCTCACCTCCTTCCCTCTGTCTTCAGGGTCACCTGTTCTCCAGCCAACATGCTTGCTCCCACCTCCTTTCTCACCCATAACCACCTTCCCCCTCATTCTGGCTCCGCTGTCTCAGCCCTCACGCCAAACATCTCTAACCTGCTGTCCCACCTCCTCCCCCTGATCCTTAGCTGAACTTTTGGGTGAGCCTGGGGTTGTTTTGGCTTCCTTTACACACTGTCTTCAATTCTGGACTCTGACATAACATCCTCCCCACCCTGGCACTATCTGTGGCAGCTGGGACTGCAGAGTACTCCCACCTCCTGAACTCTGGGACATCACTTCCTTCTCACTTTCTTCCCATTGTTCCTCCTCTCATCTGGGTCATAGGTGGGCTCCCTCTTCTCTGGACCATCTCAGAACTTCCTCTTTGGCTTTACCAGGTACCCAGCCTCCTGACCCTGGCAGGCCCAGTCTCTCTGTAACTCTAATGCCTAGCCTTGAGCATGCACTCTTTTTTGAAGTGGATCGATTCTGTGTCTGTCAGTCATCCAGCCTAGCCCAGCACAGGGAAAGGACAGTGAGAGGAAAAGGCTGGTCCCTACCTGAATAGTGGTGCCACTGAGACTCGAGCAGCAGGTCTGGGGGACCATCCAGGGTCTGAGCAGGACCACCTTCTGGAAGTGGCAGCAGAGGGGACCGTTCCTGAAGGGGCCTGTGAGGAAACACCTGTCAGGAGGGAGAAAAAGACAGGGGTCCCAGAGCCTCCAAGGAGAGGGGCCTGGCCTCTCACCTAGGGTTTTCCTCCTCAGTGGGCTCCCCAGGGTGATCCAGTTCGAGAATTCCACGCACTGTTGGCGTTTTCATCCTCACTCGGCTAAATCTGGTGGGGAGGAACCATGAGGTTGAGCTCCCTCCTTTCAGCCACCCCCTCCCTTGCCTGTATCAGCACTGTGCTTACCCGCTGTTCCCGAGCCCTGGAACTTGTTGGGTATCCTCCAGTGACTCTCCATCTTCATCTAGCCGTGGAGTTTTGTTTGGGGGAGGTGCTGGCGGGGACCGGCCAGAGTAAGTGGACACCCTCTTGACACGGATGGCCTGGCGGGGTGGGCTGGCAGGCCCACTGCTCAAAACCAGCGTCAGTGGAGGGGGTGGTGGGGGTGGAGCAGGGCGGACTACCCCTACCACTGGCAACACACCAAGCAGGGGTCCTGGGGGCAGAGTCCAGGAGGTGGGGGCTGTGGGGGGAATGGTAGGGGGCAGAGGTGGTTGCCTTACTGGGGGTGGGACAGGTTCACCCTCCCCAGCCATCTTCACAAAGACTTGCCCCAGCTTGTTGACAAGGATGATTTTGGAAGCAGCAGGTTTGGGGGGCTCAGGGGTGGGGCCCAGGCTCAACACCCGGACCCCTGGGGCCCCAGGGAGCCAAGCAAATGTGCGGGTGGAGTCAGCTGGGCTAGGGGGCAGACCCTGGGGGGGCTGGCTGCCATTAGCCAGGGGAGGTGTTGGGGGGAGTGACTCCTCTCTGGGACCAGCACCTCCCTCCCCAGTCCCCCCTAGGTTCTTCAACACAAAATCCACAATTTCCGAAGGCAGGTCCTCAGGAGGTTTGGCTCTGTCCCCTGCAACCCCGAGGACCCCAGCTCGGCCTACTCCTGGCCCTGAAGGAGGAGTCCCCTGGCCCCGAGGTTGCTGGGCTGCCTCAGCTTCGCTGTCTGTGCCATCATCCACTCCATCCAGCTGTTCGATGCGGGGGGCCCCAGGGAGGGCCCCAGGGGCCAAAGGAGGGCCAGACACCACAGTCACAGGGAAGTGGATATAGCGCGTGGTGGGGCTAGCCTCCTCCTCCGAGCTGTCCCCTGGGCCCCCATGGCTGCTACCCACTGCCCCAGCAGCCACAATCTCTTCCTGGAAGGGCTCAGTCTCCAGCAGGCTGGCTGCAAAGTCCAGGTCAGCAGCACTTAGTCCTGACACCACCTCCATGTCCTCAAAGTCTGGGCCCAGGTCTTCAGGGGGTGGTGGAGATGGAGCCGGGCCAGAGGGAGCCAGCTCCCCTGAGGTAGGTGTTAGGGCTGTAACGACTGAGGTAGGAGGGGGCACCCTGAGCTGAGGGGAAGTTCGGAGAGGAGGGGAGGTTCGCCGTGATGGTGGTGGCCTGTGGGCCAGGGGGCTGGGACGACGAGAGCGTCTGGGTGGAGCTGGGAAGTCCGTGTCTCCCACTGTAGGGATATGGTGGGTCAGAGAAGATGGACTTCCTGTGAAGGGAAGGGTTGGTATCAGCCCAGCAGCTCCAACTACCCCTGCCCCATCCTCCCCAGGCACTCCCAGGTGCTCACCAGGGGAGGGCAGGGGGCCAAAGGAGACACCCCCCAAGGGCCTCCGGGATGGCGAGTAGTTGGGCACTTTGATTCGAGCCCCTGAGAAGGAGCGAGGGGCTGGAGGAGGGGCATTGCTAGAATCTGGCCGAAGCTGGGGGTCCAGGTTCTGAACAGGAGAATGGTAATCAGGAGCTCCAGGGATAAGGGCATCTGAATCTGGTAGGGGGTCCTCATGATCTAGGGGCTCTAGAGAGACAAGAAAGCTGCATCAGAGGTAGCAGGGGTGACAGAGGCTTTTCATCAAAGTCTCTCATCACATGTTCTCCCTTCTTTGAAGTCAACTGTGCCTTCCCAGGCCCTGACCTTGACCCAGTCACAACATACACTGGTTTCCAGTTACCTTTCAGGCCCCAAACCCTACCTCTACCATCTATAAAATCTACACACACACACCTGGGTCAGGGTCCCTTCAAGACCTCTTCTCACCTGTGCTTTGCCATCTTCCCACTTCCTGGCTCTCTACTGTTCTGTCTCTGCTTCAGGCCCCACATGCGATGACAATGTTCTCTCCCTAGGATGGCCAGTCCCACCACTCTCCCACCTGCTCCATGTACCCCCACCACATCAAAGCATCCATTTTGTCCTGGTGCTTGGGGCTCTCCATGACCTGGCTATACCCAACCTTTGGTAGCTGACTTCTGCCTCCTCCTCCCAAGATGCCCTTGTTTCCAACCAGGGTAGGTGCACCTGCCTCCCTTCTCCACTTCTTATCATGCTCCAACCTGGAATAAATCCCTTATCCACAAACATAATCCAAATCTCTTCCGCCTCCTGTTCTGCCGACAGTGACCTCTCCCTCTCTGCTAATCTCCCAGCCTATTCTTTGCTCTTTGCCACCCAACTCTCAGCTCCGTTCCTCATTGTAGCATGCCTACAAGGGTGCCAGCTTGAGAATGGGTTCCAGGCTCAAATCCCAGTTCTGCTACTCAGTTACCATGGACAGCAACTGTCTCCCTTCGAGGTGCAGTGTGGAGGAGTCTTTACTTCATCAGAGAGTGGGGAGCATTACATGAGCATGGAGTCCAAGTCAGGGAGCGGTAAACTCTGCTCTCCTCAGTTGTCCCCAAGTCACCACCCACCTCAAGCAGGCAGCACAATGCTCTCCCCACTGCACTTCCTGTGAATTGCTGAGCACACCCCCTGGCACACAGTGCACAACCAGTGGATTATCTGTTATTACAGTGGATGAAAGAATTGCAAGCATGCTAGGTTTTCTTGAGGGGAAAGGGACACAGGCATCAGTGGGTGACCAAGGCGGCTTAGGGAGAACAGCACTGAGGGAGGAAAACGAGGTAGGGTGGCACCAAAGCCTTACCTGAGGAAGGGGCAGGGCTGTGTGCAATGGTCTGATTCTCCTCTGCTGCCTCCAAGTGCACAGGCTCTTCCCGAGGCCCCCAGGGTCGATACTCCAGAATTCGGCACCGATACCAGCAGCGCCTCCGAGCATCTACCGTGCTCCAGTACAGACGGGAACACCTGGCAGGTGAGACAAGCAGGTTAAGACAATTTGGGAAATGGGATCTGTCCCTCAAGTCCCCCAACCCTACTGGGGTCCCCCTGGACCGCTCACTGGTAGCCAATGGGGAAGAGCCGTCCCTCGCAGTCTGAGAGATCAGACAGAGTACCCAGGGAGTCAATTCGGATGGAGCCTGTGGTGAAAAGGAGAGGTCAGCAGAAGCAGGCTGGAGAAGGTCAGGAGGATGAGGGCAGAAAACGAGTGGCTTACCGATGAGCACATTGATGGCATCAGGTTCAAGCCCCGTCAAGAATTTGCGCTTGAAGTTGATGCCCTCAAAGTCCACATAGACTCGGCGGAGAACATCAAAACCGTCGGGGGTCACGATTTCCTGGGAGGTGGGTGGCAAATGGGGGTTGCTGGATTGGAGGGGGTGAGAAGAGGATACCAGGGAAAGGCTCTGTGGGCAAGGTCTGAACAGTAAGGAGCTTGGCGTAAAGGGCTCTGGGAGAACATACAAGGAGACACTGAGAAGGAGCAGGGACCAGGGCTCAGTGTTGACGGGGGTCCCCTAAGTGGAAGGGGAACAGAGAACAATGGGGACTATTTCTCCACGGTTCTGTCCCACCTTGCCATCTAGGAGGTCTGTGTGTTTCTGACAGAAAACTTTCTTGTCGTCCTGGAAGATGCAGTAGCTGGCCCGGGCACACATGAAGTGGAAGTTGCTGAGGCAGGAGGAAAGGCAGCAGCCTACCGTAGCTCCAGGCTTCAGACAGAGCTCACAGCGCTGTGGGTGGCAGGGGGGCCGTGTGAGACACTGAGCACTACTGTCTCTGAGAGCCTGCTTATGTCCCTGTCTGGCCCAGAATCTCACAGCAAAAGCCCTCACCAAACATAACCTCTTCCCCAACTGCACCCATGGCCAGGTAACACACACAAAGTCTTTCAGATTTTCTGAAGCAGAGAGTAGGGAGAGAGATAGCAGCTAATGTTCACTTACCACCTTTCTCACACAGTCCTACTTAGGGACCTCTATTACTGACTTAAAGCCAGTAGTTAACCACTATCATCCCAACTCCTGACAGAGAGCTTGAGGCATTCTCCAGTACCTAGGCTAGGTCCCACCCTGGTGACTATGGGAATTCTAACCCAGGGAACACCTCACTCCACCAGAACAAAATGAAAGAGCTAAATGCCACACAGTATAGAAAGCATCCAGTATGTGTCAATTAAAGAGATCTTCTTTTAGTTTCCCATGCTTCAGGCCCAGATCATGGCCAGAGGGAACAAATTTTAAAAAAGTCACTATGAGCACAAGAGTTAGGACAACTAAAAAAGGTACCTAGGATCAATGATGAAAGGACATGCCCAGGGAGGAAATGCAAACCAAGAGTTGTCCCCACTGGACAAGCACCCCACATGAGACATGAAGCCGCCTTTCCAGGTCTACGCCCTCACCATCTGCCTCCCTCGGGCCACAGCAGCATGCACGTTCTTGAGGGAGCCGTCATTTTCTTCAAACACTTCAGCTGACCAAATGGCACAATTGACGTGTGTCCACTCATTCTGCCCAATGTACAGGAGCCGCCCTGCCTCCTGGTGGCAAGAGGAGTGGCGTGATGGGGGGCCCTAGGGCGCAGGCCCCAAATCTAGGGCTTCACACAGCAGCCCTCACCTTGGAGTCCGCATCCCCATATTTGAGACAGAGTGCACACTGACGGGGGTCCTCCAGGTGTGAAAAAGCAGCTGGATCCTTGCCCTGGAAAGCTGGAAAAGGATGAGAGGGGAGAGGTCTAAGAATCAAGATGTAGAGCTTGGTCTGCCAACTTAGGGGCCCTGTCTTCCAGCCCCCACTTCCCGGTACCTGCTGAGAGATCCCCTAGAGGCTGCCCTGATTCTGGGGTCTCTGGTTCCTGCTGTCTCCACTGAGCATAGACGTGGTCCAGGGATGGGGGCAACACCGCATTGGGAAGGACTCCGCTGTGGACAGGCAGGTCAGCATCTGATATGTCTAACAAAGGCAGCTGGACTGGGGCCTGCCTACAATGCCAGCTTATACCTGCCATTACAGCTCTCCCCATGTGCAAGTTCTCTCAGTCTCCCCAAAAAGCCAGACCCCTTGTGCCACTTTTGACATATAAAAATGCTATTCCTCATGCCTGGAATACCCTTCCTCCTAATCTCGGCTTAGGTGTCACCTCTCCTAGGAAGCCTTCCACGATCCCCATGCTCCTCCAGGTGCCCCCTCTGGACTCCCACAGGCCCCCTGGGGTTCCTCATTATGGCCCTGAGCAAGTTTTCCCAGCTCCCCAAAATGAGCTCTTTTATTAGAGTCCAATCTTACTTGCTCACTGCTATTTCCAGCATTGCCTTGCATAATACAGTAGGGGCAATGCTTTGCTAGTCTAGAACCATAGGAGAATCTCATGCTGATTCCACTACCTCCTCTCTAGCTCCAGACCCTGACTCTGCTCTCATCTATTCTCAACCTAGCTTGACCCCTGGATTCCCATGTGCCCTTGCCTTTGTGCTTACTCCCTGGTGCCCCTCCTGCTACCCAGCCTTGCTCACTTCGGCAGCCGGGTACTCCGTCGCCAGTACTTGGGGTCATGGGCGTCGAACCAGCCGAATGCAGATTCTAGCAGCTGGGGAGTGAGTTAACAGGATGAGAAGAACTGGCTTCCCCAGGAGAGTCAGCAGGAGCCATGTCTAAAGGTCTCACTCCCCATGCCCCACCCACTGCCCTCAGGTATCCCTGAAAGAGCTCACCTTCAGTAGGAGCCCCTTCATCTGGCCTCCAGCCCGGCGCTCTGGAGTCTCTCCTTCTTCTGAGTGCCTTGTCAGGATGGCCACCATGTCCTCCATGAAGCTGTGCTGTAAAGGGGGTTTGTAAGGGTCTGACAACCCAGCTCTCTTCTCCTGGCATCCACATGTTACCCGTGTCCCACGTACCACAGACTTGTAGTGGCCTTCCTCAAAGCGCTGACTCACAGCTTGCAGACCACAGGGTCCTGGGTGCAGCTGCTTCCCATCCTGCCCACACTGCAAAGGGACGAAGTTAGCAGGGCTGGTGCTGGGCCTGACCCCACCCTATCCTGCCACCTGGGCTCTCCAGACCTGGGTGCACAGCAGCAGTGGGCCTGCCACCTTGGAGTTCAGCAGGCCCTGGAGCACCTGGCGCAGGCCCCCCTGGAGGGCCCCACTCAGGGCCTCTCGCCACCGGGGCTGTGTTGCCCCAGCACATGGTCCACACGTGTACAGCACCGAGTCTGGAAGTCCTGAGAGGATCTCATAGTCTTCATCTAGAACAGCCAAGGCAGAAAAAGAGAAGATGGATGGGAGGACGTTAGGGTGCCCCGTAGCCCCTAGGCCACTAAGAAAACTGAAAAAAAAGTTTCACAGCTAGAAAGGCCACCTGCCCTCTACAGGCGTGTGATGAGGGCAGGGATCTTCACAGGGCTGAGGCTGCACCCAGGCCCTGGGCCTGCTCACCCGAGAGCCCCTCACACTTGGCGTGTACCCAGTGGTCACACTGCGCGCACTGCATCATCTTGCTCTCATAGTCATTGTCTTCATAGCAGCGCGTGCAGATTGGACAGTAGTTTCCTAGAGAGAAAGGGAAGAGGAAGAGTCAGAGGGGCTGGAGTCACCATCCACCCCTCAGATTCCTTGTTCAGGGGCCAACCAGCCCGGACTGCTCCACAAACTGCCTCTATTCTGCCCTTACCTTGGGTCTCTACCATTCCCAAAGGAAAGGTTAAAAAAAAAGCCTCTTTCCTAACTCTGCCTCCTCAGCACCTCATACAACACCAGACTCTGTTAAGCAGGCTGCCCAAATAAATGAGGAAAGCCCAAATTTTCAAACTGCTCAGTGAGAGATTTGAGGTTCCAGAAGGTATCCCAGAGACCAAGGTGGTGGAGTGCCAGGCCCTCTACTCCCATTGCCCTCAGAGGGGTTCTGTGTCCCTATTTTATCTACTGGATGGACTCCTGTGGAAGAGAACCCTGAACTGAAGAAAAAGTTTCGTGGCTAAAAAGTGGGGAGCTACACGCTGAGTATCTGTTTTAACTGCCTGCCTAGGAGCCTGGCCCACTCCCCTCTGGCCCCCAGGGTCCAGCCCCCTGCCAGGTCCCCACCTTTCTCATAGAGTTGGGTGCACCTGGGGCAGAGGCTGTAATCTCCAGACCACTCGACGTCCCAGTTCTTGCCTGGAGTTGCCCCACAGCTCTTACAGCGTACACAGGCTGAACAGATCTGAGGAGCAGGTCCATGTTAAGGGAAAGTCAGACACTGAGCTGCAGCAATGTGAGGGGGCAAAGGGCGAGGGGGTGTAGAGGATATGCAGGACAGATGAGGAAGAGTGGAGACATGCTGGAGAGAGGAGGAAGGAGGAGGGAGGAGGAAGATGAAGAGTGGGGCAGGGCTGGACTGCAGGTTGGGGCAGGAAACTGAGCCTGGGAACACAGAATCCATGGGCTCCTGAAACCATTATGTACAGATTCTGCATATAATATTGTTTATGTGAAGTTTCTAAAGAGAAAATGTTATTTACAAAATTCTCAAAAGGATCTCCAACCCTCCTTGTCCTCCTGAGAGCTCAGCCTACAGCAAGTCTGGGGGTGGTGGTGCTAGTCATTAGCACCAAAACAAGGGGCCCAGGCCTCATCTCTCACCCAGTGGCGCCGTCTGCGTGTGGCCCGAGTTGGGTAGCTGGGCCCGAGGCAGGCTGGGTGGTAAGCATGGCGACAGCGCTCACACTCCAGAAGATGCTGTTGGATGTGGGAGAAAAGACAGTGATAGCAAAACCTGGTATAGGGACACCCCCTCCTTGCCATCACCCACCGCACCCCCCCGCTGTCCCCTGGTTCCAAACCTTGGATCCCCGGCCTTTCCGTCCACAAACGTGGCAGAATTTGCAGCGGCGGCAGCACCAGGTATCATGATGCTGGGGTAGGGGCCGCTCAGCTTCTTCCAGGCAGAATGGGTGGAAAGGGTCGCAGCAGACTTGGCAAAACACCAGCTGAGGATGGGTGTGGGAGAGAGTGAATGATGGGCACAGCATGAGGCCAGAAGGCCAGGAGATGAGACCCAGCTGAGAGGGCCCAAGACATCAGGCAGTTAAGGGCCAAGAAAGACTTGGGGGTCTGTGAAAAAAAAGGCAGAGATCCAACCTCATGCAGTCCTTTGCTGGCACACAGCAAGCACACCATTGGTGGCCCCCCTGGCACGGAAGTGAGCACGCTCAGACCACCCATCAGCCACACGTTCTCTAGGTCACAATCCTCCTGGGGGAAAGAGAGGATGCAAGATCGAAGAGCAGCCAGGAACACAAGTCAGACCCATCTGTAAAGCCCTGGCTTCTCTGACACAGTCAACAAGTTTCTTCCAACCACAGGCCTGACACCCACCCCACCCAGTATCACACCTTGAAATCCACACGGACTCGGTGCACACCATCAGGGGATTTCTGTTTTCCAGTCCAGCCATTGGGAAAAGCAGCAAAGGGACCAGAGGCCAAAGCATCCTAGGGAGGGATGGTGGTGTGGTTAGAGGCTGCCAACCCCACCTAGACTCCTCTCCTCACTGCCCTCGCCCCAGATCCTAATTTGCTCTCCAGACAGACAAGGCCTCCTCCCTCAGGACCTGTTCTCTGGCACACACACACACACACACCACACTACACTCGGGTATGCCTGGCACTCTGACTTGCCAGGTAGCTCCTGGAAGGCAGGAACCATGCCTTACACAGGGTTTGAGGTTCTCGAAGTGGGCCATGCTGACCTTGTCCAGGCGCCTTCGGGCCTTGAGCTGCAATACAGGTTGCAGGGTGGGTTTGCGGGGCCGGCTCTGCTCCTCAGGCTCTGGCGCTGGCAGCTCTAGGCAGGACATGTAAACAATGAGGTCCTGTCCTTCCAGGCCCCATTTTAACTCCTCTTCTATGATGCCAGGGTTCCCAAGGTTTCCAAGGGTTCTTTAACCAAGACCCACTAAGATGACTCTTCCACCTCACTAATTGTGCTGAGAACCTCACACACCACTTCTCCATGTCCACCTAAAACTGCCTCCTCCTCTGCCCTTAGTCACCTTCTCTATCACTCTGATAGAGCTCTGTCCCTGGGAACCTTGTCCCTTTCATGCAGAAAACAGGACAAACTGCATGACAGAGAAAGCATAAAGTGGTTCGTACCATTTTCTCGGGGGGTCCGACGACGGGGAGCAGGGGGACCCCCGGGATCTGAGTCATCCGAGTCCTCGAAGATATCATAGGAGGGTCGCTGTTTGACGCAGCGCCGGGCTGACTTGCGCTGCAGTAGGAGGGAGTCCTGCTCCTCGGACCCTGGGTGGGCCACCACCTCCTCCCGAGGCCCCCCAGGTCCCGCCCCCCGGCGTGGGCCTGGAGGACCAGGGGAGGCCTCAGGAGATTCATCGGAATCCCAGGGCAACAGCGTCTTCACTATCGTCCGGCCTGCGGGAACAGGGGACTTAATAGGATTTGAGCTCAGTCAGGGACATGGGGCATCGGGATGGAGAAAAGCAAGAAAGTGGGGCAGGAAAGAATGAATGCGGGTGATAGACGCACACAATAGAAAAGAAGACAGACAAAGGTGGCGAACTACAGAACAAGGGAGGAGAGCAAGGAAACATGGTTTCTTACACACAAAAATCTAAATAAGGTTTAATGAAAAAACACCCCATGAGCCCCGTTACCTTTTTTGGCCAGGCGTTCCATCTTCCGAGCCTCTATCTTGTCACATTTCCGGTATCTGGGGAGGGGAGCAGCACGTCACCAGAGTAGGGGACTGGTGGTCTAGGGGAAGAGAGGAAGCTCTCCACAAGGATGCCCATCCCACTGCTCTGGCTGGGCAGAAGAGGAGCTGGGCAGGAGGCCTGGTGACTGGCAACCATGAGGGGAGAATGGAGGCAATGCCCTGGCTACTCACACACAGCACTGCTTCTTGGTATTGGGGCCCCCAAACTTGGGCTTATCCAGACAGTTGACACAGGACCCACAGTCCTGCACACGGAGGCAGCCCCGACAATGTCCACACCGAGCCATCCGCATCTTCTTGCCATGGTGGGAGGGCAGTGAGCGCCGGGGTGTATGAGCCAGGGCCCCTCCAGACCCTGTAGGCTCTGAGTCTCCTCCAGGCCCTGCTGACTCCACCTTTACCCGCTGGGACTGTGATGGGACACTCTCTGTCTCAGATGCTGATGATGTGTCTATTCCTGCAGACAGAGAGGAGAAAATGGACCTACAAAGCCGCCAAGTACTCTCCTAGATTTCTCCCACTCAATCCCCCTTTGGCTCTCACTTTTCCATAGTATAGATTTCAAGTGCCCTTCAATCAACTCGCTTTGCCTAGTACTCCAATCCCCTTGCCTACCCCCAAGCACCTAACTCAGCTCCTTCTCTCCCAAACCTGACACAACTGTCCACTTGCTCACCCCCAAACCTGACAGAACTGTCAAGTCTCCCCACAGCACAGCACCCCCCCCTACCCTCTGTGGCAAGATCCTGCCGATCCCGAAGAGGGAGGGCACTGAGACGGGGGACATCTTCAGGTACCATGGCCCGGGCCTGACCCAGGGCCACAGCAGCATGACGGCAGACGTGTTTGATGCGGGGTCCTTGCACAGGGGACTCAGGGCCCTGGGGGAGGAGAAACCAGGAATATGTATGAAGAGCTGTGCCTTGTGCTCCTGTGACCCTAAGCCTCCAGCCAGCCTTCTTCACAGGGGCCTCCTCCCATCGCATACCGGGGGTCTCTCTCTCTTAGCTTCCATCGATTCATCTTCAGACCTTACAGAACCTCTGTCTGAGATCTGCTTGACAGTCCCAATGACCTCCTCCATTTGCTTCCCTGGGCTCGGCTGGTAGGGGAATAAACAGGGTCAGGGGCTAGAAAGTAAGGAAAGATGGGGACAGGGGAATAGCACAGGGAAGGAACACAGGAAGGTGGGAGATAAGGGAAGACTGGCTCTGAGGGTTCTCTGCAATGCTGGAAAGTATCTAGAGAAGCAGGAGATTTGCAGAAAATTGAGGCTGGAGGGACTGGGTAGAGGACTGGCCATAGCAGTATACTCACTGGCATTGAAGATGCTACCTTCTGCTGCTGCTGCTGGTCAATCTTGAACAGCTGCACTTTGGCTCTCTTGAGGAGACTGAACATTTTCTCCTCTACCCCAGACAATGGTAATGAACCCAGGCCTGCAATCCGGGCTTTTTCCAGTGGTGGCATCTGCTGCGGTGATGATGGTGGCTGCAGCTGTAACTGTGGCTGCTGTGGTGGCAATGCCTGGGGCAGCAGCTGGGTTTGCAAGGCTTGCAGGGGCTGCTGTGGCTGAGCCTGAGGCGGCTGCCCATTACTCAGAGCTGGAGCCCCAGGAGGGGGCACCTCAGCCTTAACAGGAGTGGCGACCACAGGGGCAAACCGAGGCAGGCTGAGGTGGTTGGTACGGCCCACTGCCCGCGGCTCAGGCTCAGCTGGAGAGTCATCGGCGGGAGGCGGCTCTGGCTCAGGGGCTTCAGGAGCCCCAAGAGGAGGAGGAGTAAGCACCGATTCGTAGATCTTCAGGTGGGCTTCACTTGGGGTAAACTGAGGGGCCCGAAGGAGCAGGGGTCTCCGGGAGGGAGTGGCAGGAGCAGGGGGTGGGGATGGGACTGGTGGAGGAGCAGGGGGAGGAGGGGGCAGTTCCCGGGTCAGTGAGGTCCAGCGAAACGTGGGTTCCCTTAGGATAGACCGTCTCTTCTCAGGGAGTGGGACTGGGGTAGATGGGGGAGTTGGGGCACGTGGTGGAGAGGGGGCTGGTGCTGGTTCCGGGGGAGCAAGTGGGGAGGTGGTTATGGGAGGTCGCAGAATAGGTGAGATCTCCACTTTGAGGGGTTTGGGGGGATCTTCGTCCATAAATCGCCGGGGGGTCTTGATGATACGAGAGGAGCGGGCACTCACCACAGGCATAATAAACTGCCGAATATTCTTCAAGAAGGTGGTACTTTTGGGGGCCATGGTGGGACTGTCTTCTGGAGGGCCTCCTGTGGTGGTGCTGGGGGTTGGAGTGGGAGGAGAAGTGCCCTCTGGCCCAGCCCGAGCAGCTTCTCTCTCTGCCCGCTGGCTGGGAGTCAAGGGAGGTCGGCCTCTCTTCCTGGAGCATGTAGCTGGGACCACAGGAGGGGATTCTTCCTGCTCCTCAAGGGCAGGAGGTGGCGGAGGGGATGGTGGGGGAGACACTGGGGGTGGTGGAGGACAAAGTGGTGGTACAGGAGATGTTGAGGGAGGTGGAAGGGGTGGAGGAGGTGAAGGGGCTGGAGAAGTCTGAGGCGGTGATGGTAGCGTAGCCTCTTCCTTTTCCTTGGGGAGTATCATCTCTTCCTCAGCTATAGCTCTCTCTTCTTTCTCTTCTCCCTCCTCTTTGTTGTCATCTTCTTTTTCTTTCTCCTCCTCTCCCTCCTCCTCCAGCTTCTCCTGCTTCTTCCAGCAGGGGCTCCCTCCCTGTCCAGATCCAACTCTTCTTTGGGGGGCATCCTGCCAACTTTCCTCTTGTTGACCTTGACCCTGACCTGATTCAAGTCCCAAGGACAATTGTTCCATCTTTGCTTTTTTGGCCTTTAAAACAACTTTGTTCACCAGGGGGAGCCCACCTCGGCCTCGGCCCCTGCCTCCACGGCCTCCTCGCCCCGACTGTCCTCCACGCTTGGCGGTCCCAGGTCCTGGGCCTGGCCCCTCCTTGCACTTCCAGCTGCCAGTTCGGTGTTTTACTGGAACCACAGGAGGTGGGGGCTCAGGTTTGGGGATTGTCACAGCTGCTTCTGCCACCACTACTGCTTGTTGCTTCTTCCTACAGGGGCCTGCTGGCCGTCCTGGGGGCCGTCCCCGAGACCGCCGTGGGGTGGAGGGCTCACATGCCCAGCTCCGGGAGGCTGGGGGTGCCTGGGCCCGCCGGAGAAGTTCAGTCAGTGCCTGCACCATTCGTTCTGTGCCCTCCTCACCCCGTTTCCGGGCAGGGGTCTTTGGGGGGGTAGAAGCCACATCTGCTAGGCGAGGAGGAGGAAGGGGGGTCGTCTTATGCTTGCGGCCCCGACCTCGGGGGGCTCGACCTAAAAGGAGAATAGGTGCGGGAAGACGAGTCAAGCTGGCCCTGAAGACTGAGGAAGGCACTCTAGGAGAACAGGGACTAAGTCTTCCTCATCTGATTCCCCCACTGCCCAGCCTAGCTTGGACTCTGAACACAGAACACACTCAGTAACTGATGGAGACTAGTCCAATGGGCAAGAGCCAACACAAAGGGCAAGAATAACAATTCCTCTGTAAAGCTATAGAGGTAGAGTTCCCCCAACACTCACCTCGCTGGGATCGGAGCGCAGAGCGCAGGGAACTGGGGGCCACATCTTCATCTGAATGAAAACCCTGAAACTCCTAATTTAGGGGACCAGGGGTGGAGGGGAGAAACAGCAGTCAGTGCCAAAACCCTAGTTCCACCTGTGACTCAGATACTGAGGAATATCCCCAGATTCCCCCTTAACATACCCTTACCTACTCACAAAAGAATTAGACACAAAGGTCAAAGAGGAGTAGAAAACAGGGTCTCTCTCTAGGGATGGAGGCACAAAGTATCCCAAACCCAGTGCCAGACCACTCAGCACAGCCATCAGTGGTCCGTTAGCCCAGAAGAGAACACAAGTTCTCTTCAGTGAAGATAGTAGGCCCTATATTCAGATTCTTTCAGAGTTCAACTAAAAAAAAAGTGGGACCTCCATTTACGTCCTTTAGCATAGTTTCTTCTTGAATGAAGATGGGATTACGGGCACCCAAGCTGAGGGGTGGGGGGAGGTGATCAAAAGGCCTATCAAATTGGGATCCACTCTGAGCCCTCAGGTTGCTATTAACTTGTAAGTAACTTAACCCACACCTTTCTGCCTTTCTCTGGAAAAGCTGGGGGATAAATCCTAGTCTGAGCTGAACTCAAACCAGACCTGTCCAGTGCCCAGTCACAGCTTTCATTCCATTCCTCTTCAGGAGGAATGCCTCAGGAGGAAACCCTCCACCACTCCACCTTATAAGAGAAGAGGAATTGGGGTACTGGTGAAACCGGGGAGGTTTCAGGCCCAGCAGGGCAGCCTACAGGTAAGAGCTTAGACAGCTCTAGTCTCGGTCCACTAAAGCCACGCTGCTGTCAACCACTCCTGGCTGGGCATGCAGTCCACACTGCCTCCTCACCCGAACCTCTACTGCTCTAGCTTCGCCAACTACAGAAAAGGATCAGCCCAGGACACTTCAGCAGGACCTGCCTCGGGCCCAAGAGCCTAGCTAGCTGCAGCGAGCTGCTTCTCTACCTACTTTCAGAGGCCCTTTCCACGGAAAGCTCCATGCAACCTGCCTCCTTCCTTGACTACTACTAGGCTTCCTCCTCCCCGCAGGAGCCCTGGGAACTCCACTTTCCCAGCCATTCCGCCGGGTAACCCAGAGCCCTGGAAGACCCTGGCCTCCGCCCCGCCCGGCGCTGGGGACGCCTCCGACCGCCTCACCTCATCGTCGGATTCTCCGTCACTGCTCTCCTCCTCCGGCACGCATCCCCGGCTTGGGCCCCAGCCCCAGCCCCGGCCCCGGCCCCGGCCCCGGCCTCGTTGAACGCGCGGGCCGGCACACAGGCGGCGGAGCCGGTGCAGGCCCCGGCGGAGCCCCAGCAAACAGCGCAGGGCCGTGTCTTCCCCGGGCTCGGCTCCGCCCGGCCCCGCCGCGCCGCCGCCGCGCCGCAGAGCTACCCGCACTCTTTCGGCCCCGCTGCCCCGTCCGCCGCGGCCCCCGCCCCCGCCGGAGCCCCGCGGCCGGCCCGGGAAGCGGCCCCGCGCGGAGCCAGGCCCGGGGCAACTGCCGCCGCCCGCCGCCGCCGCCATCTTGGCACCGTGAGAGGGGCCGGGGAGGCGGGGGGAGGGGCGGCCCGTGCGCAGGGCCGGGGGGAGGGGAGGTAGAGGAGGGGTGGAGCGGGACGGTCACGCCAACAACCAGCGCCGCCGCCGGGCTGGCGGGAGCCGGGGGCTGGGCCGGCCACGCGCGGGGCACCACGGGAACAGGAGTCCGCAGCCGGTCGGCCGGCAACCCCAGACCGCTCTTGAACAGCTCAGTCCCCGCAGCGAGGCCGGAGAGGGGCGCGGCGCAGGGGCCTCCGGGAAATGTAGTCCAGACGCCTTGCTCCTTCCGCGGGGAGGTAAAGCACTAGAACTGGAACTATTCGGTCCCTGACCAGGACTCGGAAAGCCAGTTCCCGGGTCTCCGGGAGGTGTGGTCCTCGTCTCAGACTCCTCCCATTGTTTTTGTCGGAGCCGGCGGCCCGCTTGGACTACCATACCCAGAGTGCAGCGGACTTCGCACCCTGAGAACCCGGGAGACACTGGGAAATGCAGTTCGCGAGCGTGGGAGGCGTGGGCTGGAGAAGGGGCGGTGGCAAAGGAGGTGGTCTTAGTTCCAAGGGTGACCCAGCCGCTGTTCCGCTCCGTGTGGAGGGAAGATGCCGAAGAGGCCATGATCTCGGGGCCCTTGTGCTCAAGGAGGCAGGTGGCTGAAGGCCGGGCGGGAGCACGCGTTCTCCTCCAGCCCAGAGCTGGGCGCGCCCAGATCAGACTCCGCGCTCCAAGAATTGCTGTGAAATGGACGAGTGACTTGGGGTCTCACAGCCCCCACTATCCCAGGGGATGCTGCGAAGTTTGCCTGGACACCCAGGGGATGCTGCGAAGTTTGCCTGGACACCGAGCCCTTGCGGCCGGTTGCTTCAGAGAGAGGATGAGACGCCCCCGGGGCCAGAGGAAGTGTCCACCCCGCTGGACAAGGGACTCATAGCCACTAGGGGCCGCTACAGGACAAGGGCAAGGCTAGGGGACCCAGACGTACAGACTAAACTCGGCTTTCTAGTCCTGAAAGGAGAGTACAGGAAACTCTTTTATTATGGTAATGAGATCGACAGTCCCCATACAGTTTACCTTTACTCATGTAAACTTCAGTGCCCTCACCCTATAGGGGCTCATTGGCCTAGGCGCCTGCGACCTGCGGACATCCCAAGGCTCTCCTGGGGCCGAATTTGCTAGGGTACCTTAGCAGCGGTGCTGGGTCAGAAGCCCAGACAACCCGATTTTCATTCTTAGAATCTTGGCTGAGCCCAAAGAAGTTATCCACACTTCCTCAGGTAGTGGAGGAGGAGGGACAACAAGGAGAGGTCGAGGTTTGGGATGACCTCGAGGAGGAGGAAGAGTAGAGGAAGGTGGAGCGAATGGTCCATCCGGGTGGGAGCTGGCTGGGCGAGTGGCCTCGCATGTGTGCCTGCATGGAGGCCAGGCTGGGACAGCCAGCACTGCACAGAGGACAGCGATATGGAGCGGCCCCGTGCGTCCGCAGGTGCTTGGTCATAGCAGAGAAGTCCCGGGAGCGCTGAGGACAAAGGCTACAGGAGAAAGGCTTCTCTCCTAGGGCAGGCGGAGGGGGAAGGTCGTTGAAGGAAGGAAGAAGGAAGCAAAGGCTGCCCAAGCTGAGTGTAGATTGGGCGACTAGGGAATTGTACGGGAATGGGGCTCAAGAGTGGGCAGACTGGAGTTGGGAAAGAAGCAGGTGATTCACACCAGGCAGAGCGCCCATACCTGTGTGGACTCTATAGTGTGTCTCCATCTGATGCTTGAGTGAAAACCTCTTCCCACACACAGAACAAGCATAAGGCCGAGACCGAGGGGAAGGGGCCGGGGAAGGGTGTTGTTGAGATGGGTGGCCTGTGGTGCCCTCATGACCCACACAGTTTGCAAGTGCTCCTGTGGGGACAGACAAGTTGAAGGACGGCAAGGCCAGGAATCCCAGGTAAGAAATCAGGGACTACAGTGGGGCTGAGGCAAAAGTGCCCTCACCCTACTCACCTGTGTGCCCCTGATCAGACTCTTCCATCTCCCCAGGGCTGAGCTGTGCAAGGCCCTGGGGGAGGGAACCTGGAGGGAGCAGAATGAGGTAGGGGCCCTGCTCAGGCTGGACTCAGGGAGCGCCAGCCCCAGAGAAGAGACCACCTTACAGGGTGTATACAGGACAGTAAGGGGCTTACCTGGGGTGGGGCTGGAGGAGGCCAATTGGTTGTGGCTCCAGAGCCCTTTGCGGGGGTTCAGGGCCAGTGGGATCCTAGAAGTGGGGTGGGAAAGAGTTACAGCCTGGGAAAAACCTTGGAATCTGGCCCTTTCCTGAAAGGGTGTGTGTGTGTGTGTGTCCTGAGTCCTCAAGGGCAAGGCTTTGGCTTCCCCTGTGGCAGGAGTTTCTTGTCCCATCCCCAGCTCAGAAAATACACAGTAGAGATAGAGACATGGTGCCTTTTTTTCTTTTTTCTTTTCTTTTCTTTTTTTTTTTTTTTTTGTAGAGACAGAGTCTCACTTTATCACCCTTAGTAGAGTGTCATGGCATCATAGCTCACAGCAACCTCCAGCTCCTGGGCTTAGGTGATTCTCTTGCCTCAGCCTCCCCAGTAGCTGGACTACAGGTGCCCACCACAACGCCTAGCTATTTTTTGTTGCAGTTTGGCCGGGGCCAGGTTTGAACCTGCCACCCTCGGTATATGGGGTCGGTGCCCTACTCACTAAGCCACAGGTGCTGCCCGAGACATGGTGCCTTTTTAGCCATCATGGCCACCTCTCCTGAGCCACTCCCTCCCAGCCTGGAAGCCTTCTCCTGGACCTTTCACTCACCTCTGGTCCTGAGGCCAGACCTCCTGCCAGGCTCCAGTCATGGGGGTGCTATGGGAGAAGGGAGTGCCGTATCTGGGCGGCAACAGCAAAATGCTCCACAGGGTAGGCTGGCCCTCCTCCAACCAAGGGGCCTCAACCCACCAGGGCCTGGGGATGATGCTGGTTTGGAAGGAACCTGGTGGGGGAAGGGGGCCAGGGAACTCCCGCAGACTTTCCTCAGAGCTCCCTAGACTCTTCCTCACCCACATGACCATGCCTTGCTTCCCATCTGCTGTCCCATGGCAAATAGGGGATTGGTTGGGTTTCTCCTCCTTTGATCTCACCTGCTCCCCCTGACCCTCCCTTGTTGCCCCTGCCATCTCAGGCCTCTCTCTTGGTGGTCTATGCTTGTGTAACATCTCCTGTTCTCTCTCAGCAGCTCTAAGATACTTCTCTTGTTTCTGCTTCTCTCCAAGCCTTCTCAGTCCTCTCTCAGAATCCCTTGTGGGTTTCTCTGGCTCTTCCTGATGTTTCTTTAGCCCTAAATCCATCTCCTCTTCAGTCCTGTCCCTTCGAGCCCTTCTGCATGCCTCTTCCAGGGACTTTACTCCCAAGGCCCTGGCTGCCTCCTCTAGGGTCCCCAGCTCCCCAGGCTGTAGCTCTACACTCTCTCCATAAACAAAACGTAGAAGCTGGGCAAAGGTGGAAGGGCTGATGCCTTCTACCAGAGCCCACTGGCCCCTGTGGCCCAGCTGCTGGCTTACACTTGCTAGCACCAGGCTGTGGACGGGGAACTCCTGGCTGCCTACAGTGATCAGGGTATCACAGAGTGCTGGCCGGAGCCTGGCTGCTAGTCGTACCAGCCGATCAGAGCCATAAGGACTGGGCAGTCTTATGGCAGGCAGAGGCATTATGTCTTGCCTGGGTACCAGTCTCAGAGGCTTTAAGAGAAGGGTAACAATGTGGACTCCATGATGGAAAAGGTAGGGAAGAACAGCATATTCTCAAGCCTGTGGAGGTGAGGGGAGAGAAAGTGAGTTGCTCATTCTAGATCAGAGCCCTCTGTCCTGAGTGGAACAGATAAACTACCCCAAGAGAGGGCTTGAGCTTATCCGGAATCAGAACAGGAGCTGGGGATGGGGAGAATGGAGGGAGAATGGAAATTAGACCAAAATCAGGCCTTAAAGAGCAAGGGCCAGGCAGTTGACACAAATATTAATTAGTGAATTTAAGACTAGTATATATGATAAGTCTCTGACTTAAAAGACTAGCAGATACTGATACTTTTTCCTCTCCAAGGTCCTCTGCAGAGAAAGCCCTCTCAGTAAGCCAGGCTTTCCTCATTCATCCCAGACAAAGGGATCATCAGGAAATCCAGTCAACCCTAGCATTTAGGGATGGAGCAAGACACAGCTTCATGGGAGAGCTTCAAAAGCTAGTGGCCCTCCCTCCACAAGCCCATCATCCCTGAAATGTGGGAGGGCAGCAAGACAGGGGTTATGGCTGCAGGAGGGCAGGCTCTAAGGTATTGGTCAATCGTTGCCCTGAAGCTGAAGCCTCTAGAACATGCCTTTAGAGAACAGACCAAAGATTCCCACCCAGTAAGTTAAGAAAGTTGCTGCAGAAGCCACAGGAGAAAAGGCTTCTGACCCAGTGATGGAGGGAGATCTTGGAGAAGTGACTCCAAGGAAGTAGGAGAATGAGAAATGTGAACTCTATAGAGAGGGAGGCTATTTCCTCTCAAGATTAGGATAAGGAAATGGCTTATTCTTGTTTTTCAAAAGACAAATGAAGAATAGGAAGGCAAAAACCAACATGGCAGGAGTTTATCACACATCAAAACCACCACATTGGCTTTTAAGAAGAGAACTGGGAACCCAGGCTTGAAGAATACAGAACCTAAGTATCTTAGCATTCAGTGGGCATGGTCCTAGGTGCAAGCTCCCTGTGAATAAGGACTTTGTGAGAGGGAGGGTTACTACTTGGACACCTCAGGGAGAGGGCTACAAGTTGGCAGGGAGTGGACAAAAAGAGTTGTGATGGGAAGAAAGCTTCAGCTGGGGAGAAGCAACCACTCACCATTGTAGGTTCCTCTGGGATGCCACATGCTCTGAACTGCTGTTGGGGCTCCTGGAACCCTCCCCCCACCCCCCCAGCTAACCACGCCCACGACCTCACAGTCCTCTATTGGATGTGCCAGATAACAGTCTGCCCCAGTCCTCCAAGGGGGTGTGGTTTTATAATCCTGGCTCTGCTTTATAGGAGACACTACCCCCTCTACTTCCATAACCCAGACATTCTGCCTCATAACTGCGTGTTTTCTTATTTCGTTTGTGAACTCCTAGGGTCAAAAAACTGTATTTGTAGCTCCAAGGACTGTATTTGAGATTCATCTGTGCCATTTACTGGTTGAGTAACCTTGGGCAAGTTACCTCTCTGAAGCTCAGTTACCTCATTTATGAAATAGGAATAGTCTCTCATTTGGAGGAGATGGAATGACATGATGAATGTGAAAGTGGTTTCTAAGTACATAGCACTGATCAAATATATTAGTTCTGCTTCTTAGAGGTGATGGTAGAACATTAGTAGCTGGAAGCTGTTTCTCCTACTACAGAAGTAAAAAGGACCAAAACATGTGGATTCCAAGGAGAGGGTGAATGAGGACCAAAAGGACCCTCCCTCCCTCTCCCTGACTTGGTGCTAGGAAGCCTCATTCGTTCTGTGGTAATGACCCCTGTCGTCTGGGTTGCCATCAGGGACAGGGTGTGTGAGTGACTCAGATCCTCCCATCAAGGTCTGAAGGGGGCAACCCCAGGAAGGGCCTGCGGTGGTCTTCGAAAAGAAAACCTCCTTTTCTTGGGGTGATGACAAATGGCATTTCTCTGAAATTAGGACTCAGGGGTTTCTTTCACTTCCTGCCCAAGGAGTCAACATCCCCAAAGGTTTCCCCTCTTTTCACACTTCAGCACTCTTTCATCTAGGAAGGGATGAGGTCTGAGATGCTCAAATTTCTTTTTATGTTTCTTACTATTCTGTTATCCCTGATCCTGTAGATTTTTTATTCATTCAACAAATGAAGTACTTATGTGCCTGGCATATCATATAAGTAACAATAAATAATTGGAAGGGCTGGGCGCGGTGGCTCACGCGGTGGCTCTGCTCTCAGAGGTGGAGGCAGGTGGAATGCTTGGACTCAGGAGTTTGAGACCACCTGAGCAAGAGTGAGACCCCGTCTCTACTAAAACTAGAAAAACTAGCCCAGCATTGTGGTGGGCACCTGTAATCCCAGCTACTGGGGAAGCTGAGACAAGAGGATTGCTTGAGCCCAAGAGATTGAGGTTGCCGTGAGCTATAATGATGCCACAGCACTTGACCCAGGGCATGGAGGGAGACTCTGTTAAATAAATAAATGGAAGATAAACGCCCCCCCTGGGCTCACCTCTTAAACCCAAATATTGTGTCTTGAAATACCCATTTCTCCCATTTTCTCCAAAATGTTCAGACTGGCTTCTTATTTTGTCCCTCTAGACCTACCATACCTTCTTTTCCATTCTAGCTTGGGTGCAGACACCTACATCAGACAGGGTGTGTCAATGGGTGAGGCTGGTGGAGGGGCACTCGGGTAAGGAGAGGGGAAGATGAGTCAGAGTGAAAGGGAAAATGCAAATGTGCAAGCTGTATTCATCTGCTACCCAGAGGGTTAAATATTTTCCATTTCTGAGCTTTTTAATTCCTCATACCACCACACCCAGGGGCACTTTAGACATACATATAAAAGACACAAAGCAGCAATCCCTCCAACATAGAAATACACTATCACTAAAGATAAGGAATAACTGGGGAGTGTTATGAGGGAGAAGCCCCAGGTATAGAAGGAAAGGTACAGGGGTCTGGAAGATGACATCATCCCCCAGTGGGGTGTGATCCCCTCACCTCCCAACTCTACATCATATGCCTGTGAGTCAGCTCCCCCCAACGTGGTTTGCAAATTGATGATCAAGAGAGTTGGAGACTGTGCTTAATGAGCAGTGTCCTCTGTCACCCAAATGTAGTTGACGAGGAGCATCAATGGGCTTTCAGGGAACCTAAAAGGGAGGAAAAGGGTGAAGGGGACTTCCCATTCTGTGAAGAAAAGCCCCCAAGCATGGGAAACCCCATCTTGCCTCCCACTTGGTGTCTACCCCACCTAAGGATATCCCTTATGCTGGTGACATTCTAGGTGCTTGTCTAACCTCTCTCCACATTTTTGACAGTGCAGACCAGCCATCATGCATGGAGCAGTGACAGCAGAAGCAGAAGCAAATAACACTTTGACTTGGAAGGGTAGTGACACTGCTAATTGTTGCTGTTTTTGAAAGTCCTCCCTTTCCTGTCTCATAAGCCTTGCCCACCCTCCACTTCCCAAGATGACTTAGTGGGAATCATCCATAGTTGTTCCACTGGGAAAGATGTAGGAAATCACAGGTTATGAGGACCCAAGTCTGCATCCTGGCAGAGGGGACAGTGGGTAGGAGAGATTAGGTTGAACATAATTGGAAAAAGAATATGTGGGAAAAGGAGGTATGATTTCACCTCTCAGTCCTTTTTTATTGTTGTTATTATTGAATAAAGCATGAAATCTGACTTTTTTTATTCTTACTGATAGGCTTACACAAGGAGACGCTCAGGGAAAATGTGTGAGGGGCTCAGTGCACACCCTGATTGCAAAATCAGAGCTTTCCAGAAATCCTTGTACATAAACTCCTCAGGCATAACCCAGCTTGATGTAACAATGTGAACACCACAATATAAACATATATTCTCTTTAAATATTAGAATTAAAAGGAAACCATCAGAATAGGCCACCTAGAGGAATGATTATATGTTTTATGAGAAACCTTCTACTTTTATCTCACTTTTTTTTTTCTTGAGACAGAGTCTCAAGCTGTCACCCTGGGTAAAGTGCTGTGACGTCACAGCTCAAACTCTGAGGCTCAAGTGATTCTCTTGCCTCAGCCTCCCAAGTAGCTGGGACTACAGGCGCCCACCACATATCTCACTTATTTTAAATATTGGCTCTTCACAATCCAAGTTGAACAAGAATGAATTTAGAAAAAAATCTGTGAACTAGCCATTCTTCCTAGGAACGCATCTCTTTCCACAAACTAAGGTTAAGTTCCCCATAGCATTTTATATAGATTAAGACTAATTATCCAAATATTGAATGAACTATAAAGATGTTCACTCTTTCTAGTTAAGTATATCCAACACATATCAGAAAAGAGATACCACAGGGTTATTTCTCCCCCCCCCCTTAAAATCTATGCTCTGTATAACCCAAGAACCAGATATAGTCATGCCCAGGTAAGCTGAATCTAGGTGCTTGAGACCCTATCATAGCACATGTGATATGTGTATTAAATGGAAAAAGAACTAGAGTAGAAGTCAGAAGACTTAGGTTCCACTGCATCTTCATATTGGATGGCCTTTTTTTCTTTTGAGACAGAGTCTCACTTTGTCACCCTTGGTAGAGTGCCATGGCGTCAAAGCTCACAGCAAATTCAAACTCTTGGGCTCAAGTGATTCTCTTGCCTCAGCCTCCCTAGTAGCTGTAACTACAGGCACCTGTCACAATGCCCAGCTATTTTTAGAGACAGGGTCTCAGTCTTGTTCAGGCTGGTCTCACACTCCTGAATTCAAGCAATTCACTCGCCTCAGCCTCCCAGAGTACTAGGATTACAGGTGTGAGCCACTGCACCTGGCCATGGATGCCCAGCCATGATTGGCCTTTTTCTTTGGTACTCATATGGTACTAACTCTTCCAAGAGCCTCAAATTCCTCATAAAGGCTTTTTCAAGACCAGTACTGAATTCCAGTACTGATTTAATCCTGGGCAAAGGGCCCTTACTCTGACCTCCTGTGGCTGGTTCCCTTCCTATGGGCTGAGGAGTTCAAAAGTATCGAGGAAGTACCTTGTGAGCTCCCCTGCCATCTCACATCTAGATGATGTTCTCAGAATTTGGAACCCTGGATTTCCTGGACCAGAAGACTTGAAGCCCGCTTTCAGGGCCTACACAGGCTCCAGCTCCAGGTATATATTCACGTGACTGATGTACACATCCTAGGCCCTGATCATGCACTCACATAGACTGAGGTGACCTGCACTGGATGTGCAGGCCAGTATGTGAGACACTCTGAAGGATGGGCCAAAACCAAATGTGAGAAAAAAGAATCTCCATTCGTGCTCTTGCCCAGGCATCATACAGGAGCCTACTTTATTCTGATAGTTCTTAACCTATTAGGGGTTTACCATCCAGTTGAGAATATAAGCCATGGGACCAACTATTTGCATTAGGAAATTATAGATGCTCATGCCATTTTTTACATGAATGAATGACAAGAGATTAACAGATTGCTCTGATGCCCATCCCTGGACAGGTTATTCCTTCTTGCTTATCCGTATAGCCCCTTTTGCCCTCCCTTACCCCTCCCAAATACATACACATATATAGTTTGTAGGATTTCCAGGAGCTCACAGTCTTTGAAGTCCACTCATAGACTACCTCCTGTACCTCCACCAAGTTTAAGAACTTGGTGTACATGAAAACACTTCAAAAGCTTTACTACCTGAATGAACAGCTGAGTGAAATGATATAATAACATCTTGCTCTGTGAGTATAAAAAGATCATCAATACAACAACCTGGGTTGATTTCCTAAAGAGCAGACTATCTCATACACCTTTTCCTGTGCTTCACTACAACATTCATCTTCCCTGTGCACCTGCCCCATGCTTACAGCCTAGCATATTCTGGGAATGACCAAAAAGAGTTATGGAGGGGAGTGGGGACAGGGAGACTGAAAAACCCCAGACGGTACCCAATCCTCATTCTGTCCAGAGCCACAGGGCTATAAAACCTTGTGTAGGCTAAGAACCTCCAGAGTATCACTGGCCTAACCTCCTGATCACATTGTCCAACCTGGACTCAGTATTGGAACATCTCCCAAGAGCATCTCAACTCAGAGCCCAGAAACCCTGGAAAGCCTTGAAACTGCATGTTCCAAGCACAGTTTGGATGCAGTGGCCCTTGACAACTTTCAATGGACTTCCAACATCAGTAATATTCACTCCCAGACAAGGTTGGATTCAAATACCCCAGAAAACCTCCCAAGTGCACATTAAGCCATCTCTTGGCCAATGACTCCCTATAACCTCCAGAAAGCCACAGAACTCTTCTCTCTGTTACCAGATCCAGATTCAGTCCAGAGACCCCAGATAACCTCTCACTGCCCAGAGGCCAGGCCTTTTGGCCAATGACCCTGGGCCGAGCCAAGGGTCTTCAGCTTCCCTAGAACATGCTTCCAACTTAGGCTAGCCTCAGAGACCAATGGCCAACTCAGAGGGCAGGCTGGCTTGACCTCTGCCCAACCTAGGTCCAAAGATGTCCAGGAGCCCCCACTTCCAGCCTCTCCAGGACAGAGGAAAACCCCAGGACCTAAACTGGCACTTTCTAATCTTCAACAGCAGCCACTCAAGCCCCAATACTTCAGCTTCGCCTGGGCCCAAAAAAGAAGAGTAAGAAAAACCATGACACTCACCAACTCAGACCTTGTTCCTCCTCACGTACGCTTAAGGCGGCGTAAGCTGGAGTGACCGTTAAAAAGTGGGTAGTGACGCGAGGTCAGGGGCGCGAGGTCAGGGGCACGAGGTCAGGGCGCGTGCACAGCCCGCTGGTCATGCGCGGAGCTCGAGGCAGACGCTGATTGGCTGCAGCTCCTTAGCTGTGTCTCCTCAGCTCACACCTGCTGAGGGCTTTGAACCAGTTTGTGTGGCACCTAGGACAGCGCCACTTCTTCCCTAGGTCTAGGGCTCGCAGCTGATTGGCTGTGGAACTCATCCACCTGCCTGTGGAGGGGCAGGATCTTGAGTCTGATTGGTCCGGGGTGCTGGGCTTCAGTTCGACTTACCCCCCAGACCCAGTGTTGATTGGCTGCGGAGCTGGCACTTTCCCACTCTCTGCAAGGAGTTGGGTCCTGAACTTCCTTCACCTGAATAGCCTTGGGGACTCTGTTGGCCTGAGATCACTCAGGAATACCAACTGCCTTTTTTGCTTCTATCTTGCCACCCAAAGCAGCTCTAGTTTGAAAACCCTTTCGCTTTTCTCCCCCCTCTTCACAATCTGCAGAAATTTACAATCTGGGAAAGTGTGAAGGGGGTGTGTAGGCTGCCGCCACACCTGATCAACTGGGCTACCCTCAAGAGCCAACCAGGCTTCAGGTGCCTGTGGGTGGCTCCCTTTTCCCGACCTTTGCCCTACCCACCACTGATTGGCTGCACAACTCACCCTGCCTCACCAGAAAGTATACAGGGACAGGAAAGATACAAGAGGGGCAGTGCTGTGACCCATGATCCGCAGCGTGACGTTCTCAGTGACCCCTCAACTGATTATCTGCTGAGCGACGATTAACTGCTCGCTAAATGTGCCAGACCCCCACCACGCCGTAGACAGAATGGCCCATTGCGTTGCCTCAACATTAATTGGCCCGAGAGTTACAGTCTTGCCAAGCTGGGTTCCCGCCTAGGCAGGACTTTGATGCTGAAAAAGCTACAAGCTCGCGCCACTGCTAGTCTTCTGTGACTAGTCGACTGCGCCCCGCCCTACACTAGCTCGGCTGCGGTTGCACCGCTGATTGGCTGGCCCACTCTCTTCAAAGGGGAGTAGCCTACTTGCGCTCAAATTTATCCAATGAGGCGCGAGGGCGCTTTAAGGAGGCAGGTATTGAGCAACTATGCCTCTTCTGATTGGTCCTGAGGATTTTGATTGATCGCTGAGGGTAAGGGGTGGGGTGGGAGCCCAGCCTAACAGTTTCAGTAGGCAATTAGAGTTCTGTGGGCGCCTCCTTCTTCGCGCCTTGCGGAGGAACTGCAGATTGGAAGAGAGAACCACGCGGAAGAGCCTGTGACAGTTGCTGGAGCTGTAAGTCGCGACTGAGACAGACTGAGATGAGCCCCGACCTGACAGAAGAGGAGACCTCAAAAAGGCGGAAAGACTGCAACTGCATTAGTAATAGCATCTCCCTCTTCTCCAGCCTTTTCTGCACACCGCACTTTGTGCATCTTTCATCGAATCTAAATAACCCACGAGGGAGACAGCTACTACGCCAGGTGACGCTCTGAGGTCCAGAGAGGTGAAGTCATTTATCTCAGGTCACGCAGCAAGGTAACATTGCTGGGACGTGAACCCTGTTCTAGGGAAACTCTAGCCTTTGAGTTACAATATGATTAAGAAGGGTTGATCTTGTGGATGTAAGATGGAGTTTGATGTAGTTACAATGGTCCTGGTTTCCTTTATCTGCAAATGAGGAGTTTCGGTGTTTTGGTTTTCCTGACTTGGATCTGATACTGAAGACTTTGGCACTCAGTTCAAGTCTTCAAACTTTTGGGGAAATGCATTGGCACGAAGAAAAGGATATTTAAAAAATCGCTCTAATAATATTTTAGCCTCTTATTGGCTACGTACACTGAACGGAGCTCATTTTAATTGCTTTAAAATTAAAGCAATTAAATGATTCAATCCTCATAGCAAACGCCACCTGATATTTACTGTTATTGTTCTCATTTTACAGATACACAAACCGAGGAGGAGAGAAGAAATTGATTTCCCTAAGATTTCACTGGGAGTAATTGTCAGAGCTGGAATTTGACCTAGGCGTGTTGCAGTCTGATTCTAGAGCCTAATCTCCTAATCATCAATGTACACCGTCTCTCATCCTAGTAGCTACAGCACCCAGATTGTGGACACTTGTGAGTCCTCACACCCACTCTTGGAAGAGGAATGATGATAATATCCATTGGAACAGAACATCTAAGCCTCACCGAGGTGAAGATACTCATCTCCACTCACACAGTTGGTCCATGGCTGAGCAAGGAATAAAATGACACATGAATGCAACCTGAATGCAAATCTGAATTCTTAATCCACCTCACACCATCTCTTTCCTATTTGACATATGGAGAAACCGAGATTTTTGAGGAGAAATCAGAGCTGGAATTAAGAAGCAGATCTATTTGATCCAAGAGATCACTCCCTGAATGGCCTTATCTCCAGGAAGTTCTTGTCTGGTGGATCCTGGGTTGGATCATTTAGAAGTTCTTTCACCCAGCCAGCCTTATTTACAAACAATGAATTCATCTGGTCCCAACTTTGACTCCGCAGGGGATAGGGAGTATGTTTTACATCCTCAAAAACTTTGGGAGTTTCTCATGAGAAGCCCTAATGATAGGTGCTACGATGTATTAAGTAATTTTTATTAATATATGGACTAAAGAAGGTGGAAAGTATTCTGCATGTATCACCGCACTGACTCCTTATAATAATTCTAGGACATAGAGATTGTTATTGTCCCTATTTCACAGGTGAGGAAATGGAGACTCAGGCAAGGGTGTAACATTCCTGTGTTTATGGAGCTAGTGAATGGTGGAGCCTGGATGGCAACACAGAGAGTCTGACTCCAAGGCCCTCAGATTCAACCACCCGGTGTGTACAGGCATGAGAAGATAGAGTGAGGGACCCAGGATTCTGGCAAGAAGGAATAGGAAGGGTTGTCAGCTTGGTTCTGGGGGTTGTATTATAAGATTTGAAGAGTTAAGTGCCTGAGAGGATAGAGAAATAGCTATTGCTCATTGAGCAACCACTCCATGCCAGCCCTGATGCTAACTAAGCTTTTTTATATACTGAGAAGCAGAGCCTTGTGGTTTAAGTAGCTAGACACTGGATCCAGACTGCCTGGATTCACTTCCTGATCCTGCTACTTACTAGTTGGGGGGGGCCTTTGGCAAGTTATCTAATCCCTCTGGGTCTTAATTTTATCATCTGTAAAATAGGAATTAATAATAGTACATACTTGGCTCAGCACCTGTAGCTCAGTGGCTAGCACGCCAGCCACATACACCGGAGCTGGCAGGTTCAAACCCAGCCCAGGCCTGCCAAATAACAATGAGAATTACAACCAAAAAATAGCTGGGCGTTGTGGCGGGTGCCTGTAGTCCCGACTACTTGGGAGGCTGAGGCAAGAGAATCGCTTAAGCCCAAGAGTTTGAGGTTGCTATGAGCTGTGAATGCCATGGCACTCTACCAAGGGTGACATAGTGAGACTCTGTCTCAAAAAAAAATAATAATAATAATAGTACATTACTCGTACCTCTCAGAGCCATTGAGAGGATTAAATGAACTAATAGAACAGTGGTGTTTCTTCTCTTCTCCAATGCCCTGGGTTGTTCCTTTGCAATCAATAACAACCTTTCTGCCTTCACTCTGGTGTAGGGCTTTAAAACTAAGGTTGGATATTTGCCATGAGACAGTCTGGGGGAAGAGTGTTACCAGAAGAGGTAGCACGTACAAAGGTCCTGAGGCAGGAATTAACTTAGTATGTTTGAGGTACGGTGAGAAGTCCTACAGGAGCCAGGCATTTGACTATGACTAAGGAGTTCAGCTCAACTGCATTTTTCCCAAGCTTTGATCTTGGGAGAAACCCAAGGCCGTGATTACCTGTGATTACCCATGGTTAGGCCATGAGGCTCAGTGCCCAAGGTTGTACAGAGATTTAGAGATAAAGCTTAGAACTTAGGTCTTCTAGCTCTCCGTGGCCCACATATCAAGGTCAAGAAACTTGTATTTGGCCAGGCTTGGTGGCTCACGCCTGAAATCCTAGCCCTCTGGGAAGCTGAGGCAGGGTGATCACTTGAGCTCAGGAGTTCCAGACCAGCCTGAGTGGGAGTGAGACCCCTATCTTTACTAAATATAGAAACAAAACTAGCTAGGCATCGTGATGGGTGCCTGTAGCCCCCGCTACTTGAAAGGTTGGTTTCTTCCCAAGCCTTTCTCCTTGGCTTGCTGAAGGCTTCCTTCTTAGTGTATCTTCTCGTGGCCTTTCCTCTGTGCCTGTGAACTTCTGGTGTCTCTTTCTCTTCTTATAAGAATAGTCCTATTGGACGGCGCCTGTGGCTCAGTGAGTAGGGCACCAGCCCCATATGCTGAGCATGGCAGGTTCAAACCTGGCCCCAGCCAAACTGCAACAAAAAAATAGCCGGGCGTTGTGGCGGGCGCCTGTAATCCTAGCTACTCAGGTGGCTGAGGCAAGAGAATCGCCTAAGCCCATGAGTTGGTGGTTGCTGTGAGCTGTGAGACACCGTGGCACTCTACTGAGGGTGATAAAGTGAGATTCTGTCTCTACAGAAAAAGGAAGAAAAAAGAAAAAAGAATAGTACCATTGGATTGGGGTTCCACCCTCATGATCTCATTTTACCTAAATTCCCTCCTTAAAAGTCCTACATCTCCAAAGACAGGCTCTTGGGGATTAGGACTTCCACATGTGAATTTGGGGTGGGGGAAGGAGGTGACACTTCAGTTCATTGCACCAAATATCCACCATCAAGGGGCTAACAAGGTAGAGGAGACACGTGTGAGAGGTCTTTAGAAAGTTCATGGAAAATATGTATTGTGGAAAAACTATGCATGGATTTCAATTTTTTGGCACCAGAATAAACTCCTACTAACTTGTTGTAATTTGTATGAAGATTATTTTGTTTGAGGCACGAAGGATCAGATGTTAGTTTGAAAAGAAGCCCTCTAAGAGCAACATGAATTCTGCTAAAAATTGAAGCAAGAACAAACATCACAATTATGGCGAAGTTTTGGCTGGAAAAATGGTGAAATCATTGATGCTTTCCAAAAATTATATGGGGACGATACCCCAAAGGAATAAGCATAACTTGTTTTATAAGGGACAAGATGATGTTACAGATGAAGCCCACAGTGGCAGATAACTCACATCGATTAGTGAGGAAAAAATTCATCTTGTTCATAAACTGACGGAAGAGGACTAATGATGAACAGCAGTAGGCAACATCCCAGACATCTCAGTTGGTTCAGTTTAACAATTCTGACTAAAAAATTAAAGTTGGACAAACTTTCCACTTGATGGGTGCTAAAACTTTTGCTCCCGGATCAGCTGCAGACAAGAGCAGAGCTTTTGGTTGAAATTTTAAACGAGTAAGATCAAGATCCTGAAGCATTTATTGGAAGAATCATAACAGGGCACCGAATGTGGCTTTGCAATGACTACCAAGAGGTGGAAGCGGATCGGTCCAAGCAAAAACGGAGGCAGTCGAGAGCAATTCATGGCAAAGGTTTGGGATGCTCAAGGCATTTTGCTTGTTGACTTTCTGGAAGGCCAAAGAATAATAACATCTGCTTATTATGAGCATGTTTTGAGAAAGTTAGCCTAATTTTAGCAGAAAAATGCCCAGGAAAGCTTCACCAGACAGTCCTCCACCGCAACAATGCTTCTGCTCAGAGTGATTTTGTCAGAGTTTCGATGGGAAATCATGAGGCGTCCACCTCACAGCCCTGACTTAGTTTCTTCTGACTTCTGTTTGTTTCCTAATCTTAAAAAATCTTTAAAGGGCACACTTTTGTTTTCTGTTAATAATGTAAACAAGACTGTATTGACATGGTTACATTCCCAGGATGCTCAGTTCTTTAGGGATGGACTAAATAGCTGGTATCACAAAAGTGTCTTGAACTTGACGGAACTTACATTGAGGAATAAAGTTTATTTGAAAATTTTCATCTTTTAATTTCATTTTTCCATGAACTTTTGAAGTCCTCTTATATTTCCTTCAGAAACAGGAAGCAGAACAGAATAGTTAAGATGTCAGCTCTGGAGCCAGACTGCCAGGGTTAGCTTCCTCCAGCTAAGCTGGTGTCTTCTTTCAGTGCCTTGAGAGAACTAAAGGAGTTGACACCACACAGTTCTTAGAACAATCTTGGGGACAGAATAAGGGTTCATTAAATGTTGGCTATTACCATTAATTACAAGTAAAATTAAAACTGTGCTAAGTGCTCTGAAGAAAACTCCCAAGACAGATACTTTCAGAAAATAAAACAACTCTCTGATCTGGCCAAGGTTGTCAAGGCTTCCTGGAGGAAGTGATGCTTATGCTAAGATCTGAAGGATGAGTGCTCATTAACCAGAATAGGGAGAGGGAAGAGTCATCCAGCCAGCAGAAAAGTAGGTTCCAGAACTCTGGGTGCAGGAGGAAGTGTGGCTCAAAGTTCAATGTCACTGAAGCAGAGCAGGCAAAGCAAGAGGAAGCCGGGGAAGAGTGCAGATGGGGCAGACGCCGGCAGGCCTATGAGGCCACCCTGGCTCCTTTAGCAGGAGCAATGTGAAGCCACATAAGGGGGTATTTATTTTTTACAGAGAATTGTTTATTAACCCCTCATGTACCCATCACCCAGATGCAGCAGTTCTCGACATTCTGCCTTTCTTATTTTGTCAATACTCCCTTCACTTTTTTTTTTTGGAGACACAGTCTTACTTTATTGCCCTCAGTAAAGTGCTGTGGCATCACAGCTCACAGCCACCTCCGGCTCTTGGGCTTAGGCGATTCTCTTGCCTCAGCCTCCTGAGTAGCTGGGACTACAGGCACCCACCACAACGCCTGGCTATTTTTTGTTGCATTTTGGCCAGGGCCGGGTTCAAACCTGCCACCCTCAGTATATGGGGCCAGCGCCCTACCCACTGAGCCACAGGCACCACCACCCCTTCCCTTTTTTTCTAAAAGGGGGTTTCTCCTTGAACACATTCTACTTAACAATGAGATATATTGGAACAAAAATCTCTTGGGGGAGGTGCCTGTGGCTCTAGGGGGTAGGGCGTTGGCTACATATGCCATATTCATATTCAAACCCAGCCCCAGCCAAAAACTGCAAAAATAAATAAATAAATAAATAAATAAATAACTTAAAAAAAAATCTGTTGGGAAGGGGAAAACATACACAAATGTAATTGACTTTATTAGGGGGAAAAGATATACACACATAGCTGGTTTTAACTAATGATAATGTATTTTTCTTTTTTTGAAACGGAGTCTCACTTTGTCACCTTCAGTAGAGTGCAGTGGTGTCATAGCTCACATTAACCTAAAATTCTTGGGCTCAAGCAATTCTCTTGCCCCAGCCTCCCTAGTAGCTGGGACTACAGGTACCCAGCACAATACCCGGCTATTTTGTGTTTGTTTTAGCAGGCCCCAGTGCATGTGGCCAGCACCCTAACCATTGAGCTATGGGTTCCCAGCCAAGATAACGTATTTTTTAAAATACAGAATCTCACTCTGTCACTCAGGCTAGAGTGCAGTGATGTCATTATAACTCACTGCAATCTCAAATTCCTGGGCTCAAGTGAGCATCCTGACTCAGCCTCCTGAGTAGCTGGGACTCAGGTGTACACTACCCTGCGTGGTGGTTTTGTTTGTTTGGTGGTTTTTTGTTTGTTTCTTTGTAGGGACAAGGTCTTGCTATTGATTGCCCAGGCTAATGAATAGTTTCTAATGACACATTTTGTGAAATACTTTGAAAATTCCTTTAAAAATATTTTTAGCAATGACCATTGACATTATTAGCATTTTAATCACATTAAATTTGATTAGGGTTTTATCACTCTGCTTGAGAATTTATATGGCAGCCATCTTATGTGTAAGAATCTATGTTCCAAATAGGGCTGTTCTTCACAAAATATCTTGGTATTTAAGAATAAGGTGTATGACACTGATCATAGTGTCTATAAACCCCATTCCTTCTTGATCAGAAAATTTGCCTTTACTGAAGAAAACATTTGGTGGCATAGCATGAAAATGTTTCACAAAGGTGTTTTGGGCTTGATTCATAATCACTTTCATTTATTAATTTATTTATTTAAATTTAATTTTATCCTTTTTTGGGGGGGTGGATGGTAAGTAGCAGAGTTGATGTCTCTATTTTTATTTTATTTTATTTTTATTGTTGAATCATAGCTATGTACATTAATGCAATCAAGGGGTACAATGTGCTGGTTTCATATACAATCTGAAATATTCGCATCAAACTGTTCAACACAGCCTTCATGGCATTTTCATAGTCATTGTATGTAGACATTTGTATTCTGCCTTTAGTAAGTTTTGCCTGTACCCATTCTATATCTTATTTTTTTTGAGACAGAGTCTCACTCTGTTGCCCTGGATAGAGTGCTCTGGCATCATAGCTCACAGCAACTTCAAACTCTTGGGCTCAGTGGTCACCACTATGCCTGGCTAATTTCACTACTTTTAGTAGGGATGGGGTCTCACTCTTGCTCAGGCTGTTCTCAAACTCCTGAGTGCAAGCAAATTCACCTAGCCTGGCCTCCTAGAGTGCAAGGATATGTGGGCCACTGTGCCCAGCTGTTTATGAGATGAACTTTAAAACTAAAATTTTTCTTTCAATTATTTTTTTTTAGCAAGGCTGGGTGTGGCTTTTCAAAAATAACATTTTCTTGTTCCTTTACTTTCTCTGTTTTACATTTTTCTGTTTCCATTTTGCAGAGGATCTGAGAAGGCAGTCAACTCAGTGAGAACTAATGATTGTGCTTTATATTTTCAGTAGATGGGTCGGGTTACATGTTGCATCCCTAGCTAGGCTCATGGAGGCCCTGGAGGTCACCCCCTACAATGTGGAGAAGACTAACAGCTATCTGCTGCTGGTGATGGCCCAGTAGGAGCCAGGACAAAGCCCTGAAATCAGGAAGCGGAGCCCCTAACATCTGCAGTGTCCTTCCAGCGCCCTCTATTGACAAGGCCTAACCTTGGGCTTGCCGACAAATCCCTGAAACAGGGAGATAATAAATTGATAATTAGCTTAGGTGAGGGATGTGGGTCCCTGCTATTAACAAAAACAACAGTCATGATAATGGGTCAAATTAAATTTTCAGTGCTTCCTGTGTCATTTATCACAGAATCATCAGCAGGAAGGTTGACAGGCAAGGTGGGGTGGGGATAGTGGTCTTTTCTGCCCCTAAGGTCTGTTGACCCTTGGCTAGGCTAAGGGTCCAAGCCTGCTGTGGATAACCAATCCCTCCTTGCTACCAGGCTCAGCTCTATGGATGGAGCTGACCCCATCCCTGCTCCAAAGGACAAGTAAGTACTCCAGGAATGGTCAGAGCTTTCCATGACCCCCCTCTCTGAAAATTGAAATATGCAACATATGCCAATAACAAAAGATGAATACAAGTCACACTGAGCACCTCTTGTAATCAAAGAAGACAAACATGACTCAAGTATTACAAATATAATACAGTTTTTCCTTTCTTAAAATGTGTATTTTTTTTCTGTATTTGAATGAATGAATTATGAGTGAGCTGATGGTATTCACAATTTTATGGAAAAGATACTCACAGTCTTACCACCCTATACAGGGGCAGCTGTAGCATGTCTCAGCAGAGTTTCCAAGGCCCCCAATCCCCAGGGAACAACGAGATATCTGTGATACTGTCTGCATAAGATAGGTTCTCCCTGGCTCTGAAGAGTGAGTTCTATTTTTATAACATTGTCCTTGAATAGCCAGGACTTCCATCACCATTCTAGAAGACCTTGTGCAACAATGTAAGCTCTTCCATTTAAGGGGGGTTAACCCACACTGGACTCTAGAGGTTTTCACCCATAATTTAGGATGAACAAAGCCACCTTGAGGAGATAGCAAAGTCAGTGGCCAGGATTTCCTGAAGAATATCACTGCCCCCAGCTTTCATCCTCTGGAAAGCTCATTCTCTTCTGTCTGCTTTGTCTCAGACTTGGGATTCTTTTAGTTCAGTGGTTCTGAGGGGACCACAACATTAAAAAAATCCATTTCTGGGCTGGATAAGGTGGCTCATGCCTGTAATCCTAGCACTCTGGGAAGCCAATAGGGTGGATTGCCTGATCTTAGCAGTTCAAGACCAGTCTGAGCAAGAGCAAGACCTCGTCTCTACTAAAAATAGAAAAAAAACTAGCTGGGCATTGTGGCAGGTGCCTGTAATATCAGCTAATCAGAAGGCTGAGGCAAGAGGATTGCTTGAGCCCAAGAGTTTGAGGTTGCTGTGAGCTATGATGCCATGGCACTCTACCAGAGGGTACAGAATGAGACTGTCTCAATAAACACAACAACAAAATATGGCAGACTGGGTGGCTTACACAAGGGAAGAGTAATGAGGATTTGTATGGTATAAGGGAAGGAAGTTCATGAAAAAGGGGCGATGGCATCATCATAGCTCACAGCACTTCCAACTCCTGAGGTTGGCAAGGTAGTACAGGCTGTGGGCCTGGAAGATGTGGGCTATCCCATCTGTGCAGCTCCTCGCTGACACAGCGGCAGGAAGAGAGGGAGACCCGGGGACACAGAGCAGCCTTAGGCCTCCAGAGATGACTTATAGTTCCTTGGGTCTGAGATGTTTTGCTCTGTTGCCTGGCCTCAGCCTAGCTCACAGCAACCTCAGACTCCTGGGCTCAAGAGATCTTGCCACCTCAGCCTCCCGAGTAGCTGGGACTACAGGTGCCCACCACCATGCCTGGCTAACTTTTCTATTTTTAGTAGAGACAGGGTCTCTCTCTTTCTCAGGCTGGTCTCGAACTCCTGAGCTCAAGCAACCTTTGAGCTGAGTGCTGGGATTACAGGTATGGGAGACCACATCTGACCCAGGATATTACTGCATTTAGCATCCATTCAGTTTTGTGCTTTGCACATTCTCATTGAACAATATATTTTGGACATGGTTTCCTAACAGCAAATACATGTAAATGTGGCTTCCTTTAAACTTAACTGCACATATTCTATGGTGTAAAAGAAATGAGTTACTTAACTAATTGCCTTCTGATGGGATTTAGGCTGTTTCTTAGTTATTGCTTTTCCGTTACCCTTGTGCATCGGTCTTTGTACAAACTCCTGAGTGCATCTGCAGCATAGAGTCTGGGGGGTGAGCATCAGATGGGCCAAGGGGTGTGAGTTCTACATTTGAGTGAAAAAGCCAACTTGCCGTCCTGGAAGGAGTGCAAGCTAATGTGGATATAAGTCACAGGTGCAGGCCCCTTTGGACTGCTATACAACATTATAGTTTATTCTTTCTAGTCTATGATGTCAGAGAGTGAGAGAGAGAGCTTGGCTCAGTGGGGCAGAAGAGACAGTGTACGCTTGGAGAGGCGACAAGGGGCCAAGCCACGTTGGCCCTCAGTGCTGGACAAGGAGCTGGACTTTATGCTGAGGGTACGGGGGATCCATAGAGGGTTAGAGGCCAAAGAGGAATGTGGTCATGTGGGGTGTGATAGCAAAAGCCATCTGATGGTTGCCTTTCCCTCAGGGATCCTGACCCTCACCTAGCCCTGACCTCTTTGCTCTCCTCTCTCCCACAGGATCTGGTCTCTGGGTGAGGGGACGAGAGCAGACAAACTTGCTCTGCTAGCTGAGATGACCTCTGTCAAGCCACACTGCTGCCATTCCGGCTAGCCACACTCCACAGGTATGTGGCCAGATGGAGCCAGAGATTGCAGTGGTGGACCCGGGACAGAGATGAAGGCCTGCCCACTCACCCAGAGGCCAGATCGACCCCAAGCCCCCTCACATCTGGCAAGGCCTGGCCTGCCCCAACTACTCAGATAAAGTTTGAAGATGTCCAGCAGAACAATTCTTTTCGCAGTGTACATTTCATGAAAGGCCAGCAGTGACATTTTCATTAACTCTTCTTTCCTGGGGAACAAAGGCAATAATCATCACAGAATATTTGGAAAATACCAAAATATCCAAGGAATGAAGTAAAAGTTCCCTGCAAGTGTCTCCTCTTCTTTAATAACCAATATTGACCTTTGGGACATTTCAAAGAAATACAAACACACACATATGTATATTTTCACTGGAAAAGAAATTATACTTAGCATACTATTAATATATTGTAATCTGTATATATTGTATTACAATATATTGTAATTAATATATTGTAATATATTATATATTGTAATATTGTATATTACAATATATTGTAATATATTGTAAAATATATTGTAATTTTCACTTACAATTTCCCAAATTTGTTTTCATCTTATTAAGTATGCTTTCTTTCTTTCTTTCTTTTTTTTTTTTTTTTTTTTTTTTTTCAGTTTTTGGCCAGGGGCTGGACTGGAACCCACCACCTCTGGCATATGGGGCCGGCGCCCTACTCTTTTGAGCCACAGGCGCCACCCTTATTATGTATTCTTTTGCAGTGTAATATTTAAGGAAAAAAAACAACAACCCTGATTTAATGCATACCAATCAATTGCTATTAACTCCTCAAACTCTTTTTTTTTTTTAAGAAAGAGTCTCACTCTGTTGCCCTCGGTAGAATGCCGTGGTGACACAGCTCACAGCAACCTCAAACTCTTGTGTTTAAGCGATTCTCTTGCCTCAGCTGTTCAAGCAGCTGGGACTATAGGTGACCGCTGCAACGCTCGGCTATTTTTTGTTGCAGTTGTCATTGTTGTTTGACTGGCCTGGGCTGGGTTCGAACCCGCCATCCTCGGTGTAGGTGGCTGGCACCATAACCACTGTGCTATGGACATCCAGCCTCAAACATTTTTTTTTTTTTTTTTTTAGAGACAGAGTCTCATTTTGTCACCCTTGGTAGAGTGCTGTGGCATCACAGCTCACAGCAACCTCCAGCCCTTAGGCTTACGCGATTCTCTTGCCTCAGCTTCCTGAGTAGCTGGGACCACAGGTGCCTACTACAACACCCAACTATTTTTTTTTTGTTGTTGTTGTTGCAGTTTGGCCGGGGCCGGGTTTGAGCCTGCCACCCTGGGTATATGGGGCCAGTGCCCTACTCACTGAGCCACAGGAGCTGCCCTAGCCTCAAACATTTCTTTAAAGACCCTCAGCCATATGTTATTAACTCTAACATATGCTGAGCTCGTGAGTTGGACATCTCTCATGGAAAGCACCAAGCATTTTCAAGTGTGACCTTATTTTTAAAAATGCAAGTATGTGACTTACTTCCGCAAGTCGATTATTTCCATATGTCAAGGATAGATAGAGCTCTAACCATTTGAAATTGGGGTTCACTAGAGACAATTGAAGCCTTAGCCAATAGTTTATTTCTGCATTTGGTTCTGATTGTATGGGATTAAGAAAATACCACGATTCATAATAAAAAGGTCTACTGTTTCCTGCGCTCTATGCTATGAGGTAGGGACTGTTGCAACTCCCATGTATGGAGGGGTGCACTGAGGCTCAGAGAGTCTGGTGGGGGTGGTGAGAACCCAGTCCTGACTTTTTGTCTCTCTCTGAGAATCCCAGTCGCAAACTCAGTCGCTGTGAACTTGCTTGTGAAGACACCTGACTTCGAAAGCAGATTAGGATGGAATCCTCCCTTTCCCTGACATGTTTATAAGCCATTCAAATATGTGTCCAAGGTGGAGAAGTTTCATTCCAGAGCCTACAAGAAGAGCTAGTTAGGGCCGGTTAACCTGGATGGGGCTCCTAAGTAAGAAAATATGATATGTATCACGTCTATATAGTGTTTTCAAAATTCTGGTTTGAAAATTAAAGCTGTATACTGTTTGGTGCTTTAGAAATCTCTGTACTGGCTTTTGTTTATAAAAAATAATAGAGGCTGGGCACAGTGGCTCATGCCTGTAATCGCAGCACTCTGGAAGGTGGAGGCTGGCATATGGGGCCGGCGCCCTACTCTTTTGAGCCACAGGCGCCACCCTTATTATGTATCCTTTTGCAGTGTTTGTTTGAGCTCAGGAGTTCCAGACTAGCCTGAGCAAGAGCAAGACCCCATCTCTACTAATAAGAGAAAAACTATTTGGGGGCATTTTCTTGGGTAGTCCCAGCTTCTTGGGAGGCTGAGGCAAGAGGATCACCTGAGCCCAAGAGTTTGAGGTGCTGTGAGCTATGATGCCACTGCACTCTACCCAGGATGATAGAGTGAGACTCTGTTTTAAAAAAAAAAAAGGACAATCTTCATAAAATTTTTTCACATGTTGTAAAACATGTGTAATAAAACATACAATATGGTGAAAATTTCTCCTCTCAGCCTTTTATCCCCCCCCCCCCCAGGAGTTGTTCCTGGGAAACACATAGAATTTTTACAAAAATGAAATCACTTCAGCACAATGTTCTGCTCTTGCTTTTTTCACTGGACGGTAAACAGATCATGACAACCTGTGACATCTGCAGTCTGGAATATACTTCAACAGTGGGTTGATGTATCCTGGCAATATGTGGTTAGGGAAAGAAAGCAAGTTGTAAAGAGAGATTTGAAGCATGATTCCATTAAACTTACATGTGCTCATGTGAAGTATGTACAGACGCGTCTAAACACGTCCTAACAGCCTATCTAGGGGGTTGTACAGACGCGTCTAAACACGTCCTAACAGCCGTTATCTAGGGGGTTGGGCCAGGTTGTGTGGTTTACTGGGGTGTGGAACGTGGGACACTCTCACTTCTAAATTTTTATACTCTTTTAAATCTTAAGGAAAGGTTATTTCCTAGCTATTACTCTGGGAGGCCAAGGCAGATAGATCGCTTGAGCTCAGGAGTTCAAGACCAGCCTGAGAAAGAGCCAGACTTCATCTCCACCAAAAACAGAAAAATTAGCTGGGCATTGTGGCAGGTGCCTGTAGTCCCAGGTACTTGGGAGGCTGAGGCAAGAGGATCGCTTGATGCTTGAGCCCAAGAGTTTGAGTTTGCTCTGAGCTATGACAAGGCACTCTATCGAGCATGACAAAAGTGAAACTCTGTCCAAAACCCCCCCCAAAAAAAACAAAGGATCACTTGAGCCCAGGAATTTGAGGTTGTGCGAGCTATGACTCTGGGGCACCTAAGCCAAGGCAACAGAATAAGGCTCTTTCTTAATAATAATGATAATAATAACAACAACAAACAAATAAATAGGTTACAAATGACTTTTACTTTTTTTTTTTTTTTTAGACAGAGTCTCAAGCTGTCACCATGGGTAGAGTGCTGTGGTATCACACCTCACAGCAGCCTCCAACTCTTGGGCTCAAGTGATCCTCTTGCCTCAATTTTTCTATTTTTAGTAGAGACAGCGTCTCAATTTTGCTCAGGGTGGTCTGGAACACAAGCTCAAGCTATCCACCCACCTCAGCCTCCCAGAGTGCTAGGATGACTTTTACTTTTCTAAAAGTTTTTGCCCCATCATCTTAAACATTATTTTAAAAATCTCTGTTTGACCAGCCCTGCTAATGTGTCTATAGAAATCGAAGTACTGTATATAGTTTTCAATCTTTCCTATGTGCACTTCTTGGAGTGTTTTCCATGTTAAATAGAATGTTCTTGCTCGCTAATTTTTTACTACCATGTGGTATTCAAGAGCATAGAGATGGAAGAGCTAATTACCTAGTCCCCTGGTCATTCAGGTTACTGTAATGGACATCCTTATATGTGCTTTTCAATTACTCATATCATGATGGCATCTTTTTAATATATCAGTTCTTAGAACTATATTCTTTTAAAATGTTGTTGTTATTATTATTTTTTGGAGACAAGATCTCTGTTGTCCAGGCTGGAGTGTAGTGACTACTTACAGCTGCAATCATAGCGCACTGCAGCCTCCAACACCCAGGCTCGCCCTCCTGCCTCAGCCTCCTGAGAGAAGTTGGGAGTACAGGCAGGAAGCAGCCACAGGAAATTCCAGTCCAAGGGCTGGGTTTTTTGGCTCAAGCATATAATCCTAGCACTTTGGGAGGCCAAGGCAGGGGACGATTGCCTGAGGCCAGGAGTTTGAGATCATGTAACACAGTGAGACCTGCCTTCATAAAAAAAAAAAAAAAGAAAAAGAAAAGAAAGAAAGATAATAAAAAAGAAAATTTAGCCAGGTATGCTGGTGCATGCCCATAGTCTCAGCTATTTGGGAGGCTGAGGCAAGAGGATCACTTAAACCTGGGAGTTTGAGGTTGCAGTGAGCTATGTTGATGCCACTACACTCTGGCCTGGGTGACAGAGTGAGGTCCTGTCTCAGAAAGAAAAAAAAAAAAATACCTAAGGATGTAAGATGATTTCTACAACCCATCCCTGATGAATGCTAGGTTGTTTCCAATTTTTCACCCTAATAAACTGTGGCCTCTTTGACCATTACAAATTTTTGTATTGTTTTGTTTCATTTTATGTTTGTGTGCCCAGGCTAGAGTACAGTGGTGGCATCATAGCTCACAGCAACCTCAGAGTCCTTGGTTCAAGCTCCCGTCTGCCTCAACTTCAAGAATATCTGGGGCTAAAGGCACCCGTCACTACACCTAGCTGATTTTTTTCCGGTTTTGGTAGACATGAGGTTTCGTTCTTACTCAGGCTGGTCTCGAACACCTGAGCTCAAGCAATCTTCCTGCCTCAGTCTCTCAGAGTGCTAGAATTACAGGTATGAGCCACTGCACCTGGCACAACAGATTTTTTAAAGTGTATTTTAAAAAATGAAATCTGAACACATCATTTGCAGACCACCTGCAGCCTTATGGAATAAATAAGGACCCAGAGAAGCTTTATTTGGTGGAGAAAGAAGCCAGGCCCTCCTGGCAAGGCTCAGTTGCTGCACAATGGCCAGAGGATGGATGAGGCTGGTTCAGCGAGGACAAAAGAGGGATAATAGGATTCTTAAACTGTTTGCTGTCACAGACCCCTTAGAAAACTTTCTAGAAGGCTGTTTATCACCTATAAATCTCAACAGCCCTGTACTTTGATTTTCCTTTGATAAATAACCCCTCTCCCCAGCACCACTACTGGATCCATCCTTAGCAGGATTATCAATCCAGGGACCCTCCCTTCCCCAACCACAGGATGAGCCTAGAAACTAAATCACAGCAGTGAGGTTCAATCCTTGATGTTGAATAACTGGGAGAGAGGCCCTTTCTGAATGCTGTGTTGCTTAGCTATAAAGATGAAGTCTGGTGTTGCCAGAGAAACCCTTTCTGCGAATGAAGCTGGTCTCCTGGAAACCTAGATGGAACTTCTGGATGCAGACATGCCTGAAGCCAGCCCTACTGACTCAGTTTCATGAGCCAACAAATTCCATTTATGCTTCAGTCAGTGCCATTCGGATTTCTGCTTCTTTCACTGGATGAGTTCTTGCTCATTCACCCTTGACCCAGAGAAAACAAATTTATTCATTCATTCGTTCAATCAGTATTTATTGAATTTCTGATCTATACTCGACTGTGTGGTGGGCAATGATGGGGACAGTAAGTGACCGTGACAGAACCTGTCCCTCCTCTCATGGCAATCCCAGTCCACCAGAGCTTAAACAGCCAATCACGAGTATTCAGCAATAACGGTAAACCTGCCATGAAGAAGGAGCTCAAGGGAACATCTGTGAATGGGTTGGTGAGATCAAGGAAGAGGCTCCCAAAGACACCTGAAAGATAGGTCAGGCACCAGCCAAAAGTGAGGGCTGAGGGTTTGTGCACACAAATACTGGGCTTTCACGACACACCCAAGGCCCAGTAGGGCCCCAAAAGATCTTGGAGGTGAAAGGAAGGCAGGGGAGAGGTGAGGTGGGCATCCAGGCCCCAGCTGGAGAGAGCAGGTTCAGGAAGTGGAAGAGGCTGAGCTGTGAACGTCATGGATGTCATGGTCTTCCGTTCTTGCTCCTCAAAGCGTGGTATAGAAATACATGGCTATCAGCATCACGGGGAGCTGGCATCACGGGGATGCAAAGAGATGAGTGGCGCCCAGCCCAACTCCAACAGCCACATCCACCCGTCCACTCCCCAGTGCTCACCGTCCACATCAGGATGGCAAACCCAAACCACGAGATGCCCCATGTGTAGCTGTCGATGGCGTGGCCAATGTGCTCGAAGCAGCCCTGGGCACGGGGACAATGGGGGTTAGAGAAGATGTCCAGGGGATCTGGCAGCTGAAGGCAAGAGTCACTACATGCCCCAGGGAGAGTCACTTTTTCCCCTGAGCCTTGGTTTTCTCACCTGTGCAATGGTGATCATGGCAGTATCTACCCTCCAGGGTGGTTTTTAAGAGCCAGGGAGGTGATGTGGAACCCGGGCCCTGGACAAATAGGCGCTGCCCTGATGGTGACTTTGACAGCCTGAGGGTGATTTTATTTGGAGCCAGCTTTCTATGTAGCCCCTGAGTTCCAAGGGTTTGAAATATGCCTTTAAAATTAGTCCAGAGATCATTCCTGCTCCTATCAAACCAGTGTTCCCTTCATATAGACCCCTGTCCCACCCTGGAAGCATCTGGGAACAAAGGTGCAGGCTGTATGCCCTGCAGCTAGACAGGACCAAGTTGGGGTCTGCTCTGACCCTTTGTGTTGGCTTAGAGCAGGGATTTTCAACCGGTGTGCCGTGGGACACTGATGTGCCATGAGAGGATCTTAGGTGTGCCGTGAAAAATTTTAAAGACCATTATTTATTTATTTATTTTATTATTTTTTTTTTTGAGACAGAGTCTCACTATGTCACCCTCTGTAGAGTGCTGTACTGTCACAGCTCACAGCAACCTCAAACTCTTGGGCTCAAATGATTCTCTTGCCTCAGCCTCCAGAGTGGCTAGGACTACAGGTGGCCAACACAGTGCCTGGCTAGTTTTTCGGTTTTTACTAGAGACAAGAGTCTCCATCGTTCTCATGCTGATCTTGAACTCCTGAGCTCAAGCAATCCACCCACCTCGGTCCCTACAGTGCTGGGATTACAGGTGTGAGTCACAGCATCTGGCCCCAATTGTTGCTCTTATTCCCAGACAACATGAGAAAAGTTTCAGGTGGCAGGTCTGGATCGCGCAGATCCCATACACCTCCTGCTAACTTGCAGGGAGAGTTGGGAGAGCCAGGGAGAGAGGAGACAGACAGAAAAGCAGAGAGAGGAGGAGAGGGAAGGAAGGAGATGGACAGACAATAGTAGGGAGAAAGGGAAAAAAGAAAAGCAGAGAGGGAGGAAGAGGGGGCAGAGCCCAGCAAAGTCGGACCAACAGACAGGTGCAGCAAGGGGAAGGGGGACACACCTTGGTGAACAGGTAGTCCACGTGGCCCAGGCGGCAGCCCTCTTCATTGACGGGAATGAAGTTTCCTGTCCGGCGACAGCACAGTGGGGGCCAGGGGAATACCACCTCTGGAGTGGCTGCCCGGAAGGTTGATGTGAAGTTCACCCAGTCCATGGGGCCAGACGTGCCACAGCATTCTTGCTGGAGAGAAAGGTAGGGGTCAGCAGCTTCGGCTCAGAGAGGAGCTGCTTGACAGAGGTTGCACTGAGAGGAGAGGCAGGACCGGCTTTCCACTGCTGGGCCCAACTTCCCATACCCGGGGCCTCAAAGTGGGTGCGGGAGTGTGTCTGTGGATGTTTGTGACCAAGGATCAGGTAATATTTGTACCAGGACTGGAAGCTTGATAGGGGATTTGGATCAAACCCACAATCACAAGAACGATGCTGACAAAATAACAGAAGGGGCAAATGTTGGCTTTTTCTGGCCCTGGTGAGTGTTTAATTTGTGGCTCCTCCCAAATGATGAAAACACAGGCCAGGGTGTCCTTCACACGTGGGTACAAATCCTGGCCAAGTGGACCTCAATGTCCCTTGAGCCCTTAATTTCTTCCTCTTCTGGGACAATATAATGTTGGTTTAATTAAGAGTGTGCCTTCCGGAACCTGGCTTTGAATGCTTCCAGTTCTGTGACCTACCAGCTCTGGGACCTCACACAAGCTATGCCATCTCTTGCCGTGGTTTTCTTATTGCTAAAAAGTTGATCTCACGGCTGGGTGCAACTGCTCACGCCTGTAATCCCAGCACTCTGAGAGGCCGAGGCAGGTGGATTGCCTGAGCTCACAGGTTCGAGACCAGCCTGAGTAAGAGTGAGACCCCATCTCTACTAAAAATAGAAAAACTAGCCAGGTGTTGTGGTGGGTGCCTGTAGCCACAACTACCACAAAACTAGCCAAAATAAATAAATAAAAGCTGATCTCCCTTGAAGGGGTGATTGTAAGGATTAAATAAGTTACTTGGCTCTTTTTTTTGTTTTTTTTTTTTTTTTTTGAGGAAGAGTCTCACTTTGTCACTCTTGGTAGAGTGCCATAGCATCATAGCTCACAGCAACCTCAAACTCTTGGGCTGAAGTGATTCTCTTGTCTCAGCCTCCTGAGGACCTGGGACTACAGGAGCTAGCCACAATGCCCAGGTATTTTTTAGAGATGGAGGTGGGGTGGGGGGGTCTCAATCTGGCTCAGGCTGGTCTCCAACCTGTGAACTCAGACAATCCACCTACCTCGGTCTTCCAGAGTGCTGAGATTACAGGTGTGAGCCACCACGCCCAGCCTGGATTAAATAAATTTTAGTAGTACTTTGAACAACACTAAAAACAAGTTGGTTCTTAATAAATGATTGCTGTTACTATTATTGTTACTACTACTGAGGCAGTAGTAACCTGGCTGCCAGGTTCCAATCCCAGCTCTCCGGCCTAGCAACCTTATGACCCCAGGCCCTAGACTTTCCCTTTCTGGGCCTGAAAACGGGTGATGACTAGATCTCGGCCCTCACAGGGGTCACGTGAGTGGATGTCTTTAAAGCACTCACTCACCTACCAGTGAGATGAGTAGGGCTATGGGAGCCCCAGCTACTTTGGTGGACAGAGCCCAGGCCCTCCCAGCACCCCGCCCACCTCGATCATGATGCGGTCCCAGAGGCGGGTCAATTCCTGGCCCTGGTCAGTGTCTGCACTGTAGAAAGTCAGCATCTGCTTGGTGATCAGGGATGGGTTGGACACCATCTGTGGCAAGCCAGGAAGAGCAGGGTGTAGGGGGGCTGAGTGGGGAGGGAGTTCGGCCTCCACCCCCACCGAGGACCCTGCCCACTGCCCCCAAGTCAGCCCCTCCCCTGGCCGCTGCCCGCCTCACGTAGTCTCTGTGGGTGTAGGACGTGATGCAGGAGGCGCACTCAAAGATGTAGACGATCAGCATGAGCAGCAGGTACTGGGAAGAGATGGGGGGCGGGGCATCTCGTCAGGGCGGAGCCTACGAGGCCACACCCCCGAGCGGGACGGATCGGCCTGAGCCGCAGGTACTCGGAAGAGACGGGGGGCGGGGCAGCTCGTCAGGGCGGAGCCTGCGAAGCCACACCCGCAAGAAGGACGGATCGGCCTGAGCAGCAGGTACTGGGGAGAGACGGAGGGCGGGGCAGCTCGTCAGGGCGGAGCCTGCGAGGCCACACCCGGGACGGATCCGTGCCTAGAAATAGGAAGGTTTTTGAAAGTACAGGACAGCATAGGCGCGGTGGCTGTATCCTTTAATACTAGCGCTCTGGGAGGCTGTTGCGCAAGGATCCCTCGAACTCAGGAGTTTGAGACCAGCCTGAGCAAGAGTAGGACTCGGTCTAAAAGTAGAGAAACTAGCCAGGCTTGGTATTGGGCGCCTGTAGTCCCAGCTACTGGGGAGGCTGAGGAAAGAGGATTTGTTGAGCCCAAGAGTTTGAGGTTGCTGTGAGCTGTGACGCCAGAGTACTCTAGCCAGGGAGACAGAGTGAGGCTCTGTCTCCAAAAATAGATAAAGAAAAGAAAAAAATAAATAAAAGTACAGGACAGTGTGAACATTACCACCTCCTCGTAGGGTATATGGTGTTCACTGTACAAGTCTTCCAACTTTTTTGTATATTTGAAATAGTTTACAATAAAATGTTAAAGGAAATTTTATCAACAACAAAAATTATAGTGAATTTCCTGAGATAAACTATTGGCTTGGAATTGATAAAACAAATGTCTATTATAAAAATAAAAAAAAAATACAAGACATTCACGTCAGGGACATGTGAACACAGATTGGGTCTTGGAAGATATGAAGGAACAAGGGGGTGCCCGTGACATAGAGTGGAAAAAGCCCAGTAGTTGGTGTTTAATGAAAATTCTTTTTCTGTCCTCACCCTGCACACTCCCTTGTACAGCAGTAGGAGGTTGGGTGCAGATGTCCCAACCCTGTGCTGAGAGACCAGACGACATTGCATAACATGCCCTGCCACTTTAAAACAATGTCCTTATCACTCAGAGAAGGGTGCGCTCAAATATTTACAGGCAAGTGACTTGACGTCTAGAATGAGTTTCAAAATACCCCGGTAAGAAAAAAATGTGAGCCGGCAAGGGTGGAGGAGAGGCGCCAACACTGGTCAGTCCGTTGTGGACACTGTTGAAACTGGGTGACAGGGTCACAGGACTCAAAATGCCCTTCCTTCTACTTTAGTGGACGTTCAGACTTTCTCATAAGAAAGTTAAAAACAAATTCTGTCTTAGTTAATGACAAATGGATAGAGGAGACACACAATTTTTTTGTTTTTTTTGCTAGGTGGGTGCATTTTTAAGGCTTTGGTTAAATTGTTATGCCATAGAATTAAATATATGGTAAGAAGAAAAGAAAGGAAGGAAAGAAGGGAGGGAGGGAAGAAGGAAGGAAGGAAAGAGAGAGGGAGGGAGGAAGGAAGAAATGAAGCCCTTTCATGGCTCCATCTTATCAAGATAAAGCCAACGTCCCACAAGGCACTCCCTCCTTCCCCATCCCCATCCCTCACGGTTCTCCCTGCCAGTCCCCTCATTTCCCCTCATCTCCCATCCCTTTCTCTGTGGGCCTGTGCCATCTTGGACTCCTGGCTCTCTCTGGCTTCAGAGCCTTTGCTCTCTCTTTCCTCCGCCTGGAAATAGCTCACTCCGTCAGCTCCTCCAGGTCTGAGGTGCTGTGAGGTCTCCTCCCCTTGCCGTCCCCAGCTCCTGACCTCCCTTCCCTGCTCCTTGTGCCCCTAATCAGAGCTTCTCTCCTCTGGGTCAAGGGCTTTTATGTGTTGCTAACTCCAGTAACCCCTCTGCCTAGCGAAGGGTTTGGCTTATAGTCCTGCTCAGTAAACATTTGTTGACTGAATAAGTAGTTGCTCCTGAAAATCTGAAACACCCTGTCAGCCGAGCCTAGATTGGAATCTGTGTCTTCCAGTCACCTGGGAGAGGCTGCTGGCCTCTTGGAGCCTCAGTTTATTCATCTGGTAAATGGGTTGAAAAGCACCAACTTCAGAGGGCTTCTGGGAGGCTGAGAGAACCCATTTTCTAAACTGCTCAGCCTGGGTACAGGGGAGATCCCTGGGAAGTGTGGGTTGTTGACGGAGAGAGATTAAGAGCACAGACTCAAGGGTGGCACCTGTGGCTCAAGGAGTAGGGTACCGGCCCCATAATACCACGGTTGGCAGGTTCAAGCCCAGCCCTGGCCAAAACTGCAAAAAAAAAAAAAAAAAAAAGAACACAGACTCAAGAGCGGAACTGCTCAAGTTCGAATTGGCTGTACCACTCCCTTACTGTGTGACCCTGGAAAAATAACGGTACCTCTCTGGGCCTCAGTTTCAATCTCTGTCAAATAAGGTCATGATGATGATGATAGCCTCTCATGGTTGGCTATGAGGAATAAATCATTTAGAATAGCTCCTGGCATGTAGCAAAAACTCATTACAGGGTAGCTATGCTATCATTATTTTTGTCATTGTTATCATTGGCAGAGTTCATGAACATCGGCTTGGGAGTCCAACTAGCTGGGGTTCAAATCCCAGCCCTGCTATTTGAGTCATCCCGCTGTTCAGGGCTTCCCTCCCTTCCCTGCACCTCAGCTTTTTTTGTGCATTGGGAATACCAGCTGAGTCTATGTTACTGGCTATGGGAGGAAAACTGAAATGATGCCCATAAGGACCTGAGTTGGGTGCCATCTGGAATCCACCCTAGTTAGGACTCTTGGACAATGATCTCTGTGCCCTCCCATCCCACCCGTCCACCTCCTGGAGCCTCACCGTAAGGATCATGGACCGGCGGCGACAGAGTGCTGCACCCACACCAAAGCTGGCCACCACGAAGAAGGAAAAGCCGCAGAAGATGGCAATCCAGGCGCCAGCGAAAACGTCATCCTTGCCTGAGACACCCATCAGCGGGTACACACGGTACTGGTCGGCGGTCACCCATACCGTCTCGGCAAACAGGGCCAGGCCTGACAGCTGGACAGAGCAGCTGGTTAGAAAGTTCAGCAGCCCCAGCCCTATGAGTGCCACAAGCAACTTGCTTTCCTGTTGTGAGCTTCCCCTGCCCTCTTGTTAAAGTGGGCACGCCATAAGTGGTAAAGACCTTGCCCTCAATGAGCAGGGATGAGGTTGAGCAGAGGCCAGGAGGGAAGGGAGTGCCCAGCTGGAACATGACCCCCACATCCCAGCTGCCAGCTGCTTCAAACATAAGAGGAGATGCCAGAGGTAAAGCCTAGAGCTTGGGACTGGCACAGAGGCCATGCTTGGTTTACCTACCCGCCCTTGAAAGTGCTGTTATTCCCTGAGGGAAAAAATCACAAAAAAATCATAAAGATCACAAATGCATCAACCCAGCAATTCCACTGCCAGAAATCAAGCCAAGTGCAGGAATCACATTTTTCTTTTTCTTTCTTTCTTTTTTTTTTTTTTTTTTTTTTTTGAGACAGCCTCAAGCTGTCACCCTGGGTAGAGTGCAGTGGCATCACAGCTCATAGCAACCTCCAACTCCTGGGCTTAAGCGCTTCTCTTGCCTCAGCCTCCCAAGTAGCTGGGAGTACAGGCACCTGCCACAACATCCGGCTATTTTTTTGGTTGTAGTTGTCATTGTTGTTTGGCAGGCCCGGGCTGGATTCGAACCCACCAGCTCTGGTGCATGTGGCTGGCGCCTTAGCCACTTGAGCAACAGGTGCTGAGCCCACATTTTTCTTTTTCTTTTTTTTTAGATAGAGTCTCACTTTGTTGACCTCGGTAGAGTGCCATGGCGTGATAGCTCACAGCAACCTCAAACTCTTGGGCTCGGGCAATCCTCTTTCCTCAGCCTCCAGAGTAGCTGGGACTACAGGTGCCCACCACGACCCCCAGCTAGTTTTTCTATTTTTAGCCCAGATGGGGTCTTGCACTTGCTGAGGGTGGTTTTGAACTCCTGAGCTAAGGCAATCCATCCATCTTTGGCTTCCCAAAGTGCTAGGATTATAGGCATGAGCCACCACGCCTGGCCCAAAATCACATGTTTAATTAAATTAATTAATTGATTTGTTTCTTTGAGACAGAGTCTTTCTCTGAAACCCTGATTAAAGTGCCATGATGTCATCATAGCTCACAGCAACCGCAAACTCTTGAGCTCAAGCAATCCCCTTGCCTCAACCTCCCATGTAGCTGGGACTACAGGCACCACCACCGTGCCTGGCTAGTTTTTCTAATTTTAGTGGAGATGGGGTCTCCCTCTTGCTCAGGCTGGTCTTGAACTCCTGAGCTCGAGCATTCAACCTGCCTCGGCCTCCCAGAGGGCTAGAATCACATGCATTAGCCACTGTGCCCAGCCAGGAATCACATATTTTAAAGCGCAAAACACAACATTAATTGAAAGCCATTGTTGTTGTTCATTATTACAGTTTCCTGGGTGTCAAGTGGTCACTCTATGTCCATAATGCTGTTGAGGACAGTAGCTAGCATTTGCCAAGCACTTCTTCTGAGCTCAGGGCTATATATACATATATCAACCCACACAACAATCCACACAATGAGGTCATGATCTGTAGATGAGGTAAAGGAGGCACGGAGAAGTAAAGTTGTTTGCAAAGGTCATACAGCTGAGGTGCAGCGGCACTGGAGTTTAAACCCGGGCTGTGCTGACTTGAGAGTCTGTGGCAACCGCCCACTAGGGAGTTCTGGGCCCTCGGTCTCCACCCTCCACACTCAGGACTGTCCCTCCCCACCACACACCCATTCAGCCCCCAGCAGTGGAACGTGTCTCACCAGAATGATGATGTTGCCCACGACCAGCAGCCCCACCACAACTGGAGATCCCTTGTCTGCCTCTGTTGTTGCAGAAGCCATATTCCTACCTGGGACACACGAGCAGATGAGGCCATGCAGAGGCAGGGGAGGTGAGGGGAGGGCACAACTGAATTCCCCCATCTCCACTGTACCCCCTAGTTGCCGAGAGCTGCTCCAGCTCTCTGCTGAGCCCAGGCCTGTACCAGTGTGCCCACCACCCTGGGAGTGAGCCATTTTACAGGAAGGGAAAGCTGGGCTCAGACAGGACAGTCACTGGGCAGAACCCAGCACTGACGCTCCCTGAGCCTCAGACCCTCCCAGCACTCTGCTGCACCTAGACTCACAGAGCCCCCTCCTTACCTTCTCTGCCCCTCAGTCCAGCCCCACTTACCCTGGCTCCCTATATATGCCAGGGCGCCTCCTTGGGCCAGTCTCCAAGGAAAGGGGGAGGGTGTCCAGAAGAGGGACAAGAGGCCAAGCAGGTAGACCAGGATGGGAGAACAGATTTTATGAGCTCCCCGCCACCTAAGTGATTTATAGACCTGAAATTCCAGCTTGTGCTAATGTCTGGCCACATGGGCAGGGTGATGTGCCCACGGCCTCTGGTTCCCAGGCTTCCGTGGTGGTGCAGGGTTGGGCCTGGAGGTGAGTGCACCCCCCAGTGTTTCTCTACTTAGGACACAGGCCTTCCTGGGAGTAGGAGCAAGGTGCAGGTGGACCCACATGTGAATCCTGAATCCCAGAACTTGGGCAGGTGGTTCTACCTTTCTGGGGCTGGGAGTTCAGGGGGAGGCCCAGGCAGAGACCTGGGCAGGCAGGTGAAGACAGGGCTAGACATAGAGTGGGTGGAGGGGAGATGAGGGGACAGGTGGAAGGGCTGCTTAGTGGGCTGAGGGGAAAGGATGGCCCATGAGAAGTGTGTGTCAGGGGAGCTTGAGGAGGTGCGTGTACAAGAGGTGGGAGGGGAAGGTGCTAGAAAATGGGAGGAGGCAGACAGAAAGAGCTTGGTTGAAGAAAAGTACCCCGTCTCATACACACAGAGAAAGCCACTGGTGGAAATTTCTTCAGGCTGCAGAATCAGAGACCAAGGTTCAAATCCCAGTTCCGCCTCTTCTGTGTGATGTGACTTCGCTTGTACGTTTGCTCATCTGTAAAATTGGGTATCAGACCCTTTTCTGGGGCGACGGTGCAAAGAAGCCTGCAACGGACGTGTGCAGCAAGCTGCGGCTTTTCGCCGGGCGCGCGCGCCCCCAAAGGCTCGAGTTCCCTCCGATGGCGCCCCCTTGTGGTACAAAGCTGGTTCTGCAGGCCAAAATGGTTTGGGGCCCCCAGAACTTTTCCACTCTGAAGGAGGGCCAAGGCATTTACTGCGTCTTCTGAGAGTGACTTTCCCACTGTGTACGAACTGAACGAACGAGTGGTACTTCAAATTCCATTGTTAAGATACTGTCTTTGTAATAAAAGACACATGAAGTGTTTTCCAATTGAAATGGTTGCTTTGGTTTTAGTTTTAGTCAACCCACTTTAGGTTTAATATCATTTTTCTCCTTCAGGTTACATTCATATTAAGGACTAATGAGAAAATTTAAATAATGTACATGAGCTAAGTATAAACTTCAGCTTAAATAATTCACAAAGTAATAGAGCCATGCCAACAATTTGAATCATTTTTATTTTCGAATAGTTGGTACCTGTTAGTATTTGCAAGTTATGTAATATGTCCAATGAAAACAAAAAATGAATCAATGGAGCAATAATATGCCACCAGTCACAGAAGGAACCCATTTTGTTCTGAAACATAAAGCCAATGTACTTAAATGTTAAACTCGAATTTTCAATATTTCTTACAATTATATAAGTCGGTCTTCAAAACAGTAAATGTCAAAATGCTAATTAATTCTTTAAAACATAATAATGCCAGTTTTCCCCAATGCTAAACATATGCCCACCCTATGACCCAGGCATTTGTCAGTGGAAATTCCCTCATTTCTGTATACCAAATTCTGTGAATGTAATTCCTAACAGCCCCAAACGGGAAACAACCCAAATGCTCCTTATTAGTAGAGCAGACAAGTACATTATGGCACCTTCCTTCATATAATAGATAATATCCAGCAATAAAAGGAAATGAACTATTGATATACACAACCGCAAGGATGAATCTCAAAAGCGTGATGCTAAATGGAAAAGCCATACTTAAAAGACTACAATAGTATGATTCTAGCTATGAAGTTCTAGAACAGACAAAACCAATTCCTAGTGATAAAAATTAGGGTAGTATGCTGGCAGCTTGATGGTTAGGGCGCCAGGTACCTACACCAGGCCTGGTGGGTTTGAACAGGGCTTAGGCCTGCCATATGACAATGACAACTACAACAACAAAAATAGCTGGGCATTGTGGCAGGTGCTTGTAGTCCCAGCTGCTTGGGAGGCTGAGGCAAGAGAATTGCTTAAGCCTAAGAGTTTGAGGTTGATGTGAGCTGTGATGCCACAGCACTCTACCGAGGGTGACATGGTGAGACTCTGTCTCAAGAAAAAAAAAAAATTAGGGTAGTGGATACCTGTTGGGGCATTGTAACTGCAGGGGACATAAGGAGAACTTTTCTTTCTTGATTTGGATGCTGGTTACATAGGGGTACACAGATTGTGAAAATCAATCAAGCTGTATACTCATAATAATTGTACTTTTCTGTGTGGGTTTTAAAAAATTTTTACAGTGCCTTTTAATGAGGGTAGATCATTGCATGAGAAAGTTATCCAGATCTGGCCAGGCACAGTGGCTCACAACTATAATCTTAGCACTCTGGGTGGCTGACGCAAGAGGATTGCTAGAGACCAGGAGTTTGAGACTAACCTGAGCAAGAGCAAGGCCTATTTCTACAAACAATAGAAAAGTTAGGAAGAAGAAGAAGAAGAAGAAGAAGAAGAAGAAGAAGAAGAAGAAGAAGAAGAAGAAGAAGAAGAAGAAGAGGAGGAGGAGGAAAAGTTAGCCAGGTGTGGTGGCTCCTGCTTATAGTCTCAGCTACTTCGGAGGCTGAGGCAGGAGGATCCCTGGAGCCCAGGAATTGGAGGCTCAATGAGCTATGATGACACCACTGCACCCTAGCCCAGGCAACAGAGTGAGACTCTGTCAAGAAAAGAAAAGGAAGGAAGGAAGGAAAGAAAGAAGGAAGGAAGGAAGGAAGGAAGGAAGGAAGGAAACAATCCCCCCCAAAAGAAACTAAAAATAATCAAAATTATGTTGACCATTCTTAGGGAAAGGAGAGTCTTCCCAATAAATGGTGCTAGGAAAATTAGATAGCCACATGCAAAAGAATGAAGTTGGAGTCTTATCTTACGTTATATACAAAAATTAACTCAAAATGGGTGAAAAACCTAAAGGTAAGACTTTGAAGGGGCTGGGCATGGTGGAGCACACCTACACCTTCTAGCACTCTAGGGGGCCAAGGTGGGAGGACCCCTTGAGGCCAGGAGTTTGTGACCCTTGTCTCTACAAAAAAAAATTAAAAAAAAAAAAAAAATCAGCCAGATGAGGTCGCATGCACCTGTAGTCATAGCTACTCAGGAGACTGAGGTGGGAGGATAGCCTGAACCCAGGCATTCAAGACTGCAGTGAGCTATGATTGGACCACTGAACTCCAGCATAGGTGACAGTGAGACATAGTCTCCAAAAAAGAAAGAAAGAAATGAATAAATAAATAAAAATGTTAGGAAAAAGTAAAACTGCCCTTTTGGCCTCTGAGCATCACGCTGGTGGTCAGCAAGAACAAGCACCTTACCAAAGGTGGAAAAAAGGGAGCCCAAAAGAAAGTGGTTGATCCATTTTCTAAGAAAGATTGGTATGATGTGAAGGCACCTGCTACGTTCAATATAAGAAATACTGGGAAAACACTAGTCACCAGGACTCAAGGAACCAAAATTGCATCTGATGGAGTCAAAGGTGGTGTGTTTTAAGTGAGTCTTGCTTATCTGCAGAACGATGAAGTTGCATTTAGAAAATTCAAGCTGATTACTGAAGACGTTCAGGGCAAAAACTGCCTGACTAACTTCCACGGCGTGGATCTTACCCATGACAAAATTTTTTAACTGTCTATGGTTAAAAGATGGCAGACTGTGATTGAAGCTCATGTTGATGTTAAGACTACCGATGGTTATTTGCTTCATCTGTGCTGTGTTGGTTTTACTTAAAAAACGCAACAATCAGATACAGAAGACCAGGTTCACCAAATCTGGAAGAAAGTGATGGAAATCATGACCAGACAGGTGCACGTGAAGGACTTGAAAGAAGTTGTCAATAAACTGATTCCAGACAGCATTGGAAAGACATAGGAAAGCCTTGCCAATCTATCCATCCTCTCCGTGATGTCTCCATTAGAAAAGTAACAATGCTGAAGAAACCCAAGTTTGAATTGGGAAAACTCACGGAGCTTCATGGCGAAGGTCGTAGTTCTGGAAAAGCTACTGGGGACGAGACAGGTGCTAAAGTTGGACGAGCTGATGGATATGAACCGCCAGTCCAAGAATCTGTCTAAAATTCAGACTTTTAATAATGGCGAATAGAATCCTATTTGTGGGGGAAAAAGAAAGAAAAAGTAAAACTCTGAAGAAAACATGGAAACAAGTTATGTCCAAACAAGACATTGGATTTAGCAATGACTTCTTTGATATGACACCAAGGGCATAGGCAACAAAAGGAAAAATAGACATATTGGATTTCATGAAAACTATAAATTTCATGAAAACTATGGCTTGGCACCCATACTACAGTGGTTACGGCGCCAGCCACATGCACCGAGGCTGGCGGGTTCGAACTCGGCTCGCGTCAGCTAAACAACAATGACAACTGCAAAAGAAAAAATAGCCGGGCATTGTGGCGGGTGCCAGTAGTTCCAGCTGCTTGGGAGGCTGAGGCAAGAGAATCCCTTAAGCCCAAGAGTTTGAGGTTGCTGTGAGCTATGACACGACGGCACTCTACTCAGGGCGACATGGTGAGACTCTGTCTCAAAAAAAATTATAAATTGTGCATCAAAATATAATGTCATAATATCAATAATATCAGCAGAGTAAAAAGTCAAACCATGGAACGGAAGAAAATATTTATAAATCATATATCTTGTGAGGGATTAATATCCAGAATATATAGAGAACTCTTAAAACTCAACAACAATGAAAAACAACCTGACTCAAAAATGGGTGAAGGACTTGAAAAGACATTTCTCCAAAGCACATGAAAAGGTGTTCAACATGGCTATTCCCCAGGGAAATGGAGAAGTCAGAACCACAAAGAGCCATCACCTCACAGCCAATTAGAATTGCTGGAGGGGAAAAAAAAAAGAATTGCTGGGAGGGCTGCTCCTGTTGCTCAGGGAGTAGGGTGCAGGCCCCATATACCGGAGATGGCAGGTTCAAACCCAGCTTCGGCCAAAAACTACCAAAAAAAAAAAAAGAATCACTGCTAGAAAAAACAAAATCAAAAACCAAACCCAGAAAATAACAAATATTGACGAAGGTGTGGAGAAATTAGAATCCTGTACCTTGCTGTTGGGAATGTACAGTGGTAAAGCCACTGTGGAATGCAGTAGAGTAGCTTCTCAAAAAAATCAAAAAGAGAATTCATGTATAATCCTAAATTCCACTTCTGCACATGTACCCAAAAGAACTGACAGCAGGATCTTGAAGAGGTCTTTGCCTGCCCCTGTTCACAGCAGCATTATTCCCCAGTAGCTAAACACAGAAGCAACCCAAGCATCCACAGATGGCAGGATGGGCAATCAAAATGTGGCAGACATAAGACCCGTGATGGAATCCGACTCAGCCTTCAGGACGGGAGGAAATTCTGACACAGTTAGAACATGGACGAACATTGAAGACATTATGTTAAAGGAAATGTCAGTCACAAAAAGACAAATACTGTATGATTTCACTTACATGAAGTAATTACGGTAGTTAAAATCATAGAGCCAGACCATAGAATGGTGGTTGCCCAGGGCTGGTGGGAGTTATGATTTCATGGGTGTGGTTTTAGTTGTTTTTTTTTTTTTACTTTTATCAAATGCTGTTCATTCTTTTTTTTTTTTTTTCTTGAGACAGAGTCTCAAGCTGTCGCCCTGAGTAGAGTGCTGTGGCGTCACAGCTCACAGCAACCTCAAACTCTTGGGCTTAAGCGATTCTCTTGTCTCAGCCTCCCAAGTAGCTGGGACTACAGGCGCCTGCCACAATGCCTGGCTGTTTTTTGGTTGTAGTTGTCATTGTTGTCTGGCAAACCCAGTCTGGATTCAAACCTACCAGCTCCGGTGTATGTGGCTGACGCCATAGCTGCCTGCTGAGCTATGGGCGCTGAACCATAAATACTGTTCATTCTAACTGTATTTTTGAACCTGTTAACCATCCCTTCTCTCTACCCTTCCCGGCCTCTGGTAGCCATCATTCTAGTCTCTGTCTCCATGACATCAGTTGTTTTTAATAATTAGCTCCCACATAGGAGTGAGAACAAGTGAGATGTGTCTTTCTGTGCTTGGCTTATTTCACTTAATGTAATGTTCTCCAGTTCCATCCATGATGCAAATGGCAGGATTTCATTCCTTTTGTGGCCTAATTGTATATGTACAATTTCTCTAAACATTTGTCCGTTGATGAACACTTAGATTGACTCCAAATCTTGGCTAGTGTGAATAGTGCTGCAATAAATATGGGAGTGAAGATATATTACTTATTTTCAATATGCTGAATTCCCCTCCTTTGGATATATACTCTGCAGTGGGATTGCTGGGTCATATGGTAATTCTATTTTTTTTTTTTTTTTTGAGACAGAGTCTCACTATGTCACCTGCGGTAGAGTACGTGGCATCACAGCTCACAGCAACCTCAAACTCTTGGACTTAAGTGATTCTCCTGCCTCAGCCTCCCAAGTAGCTGGGACTACAGGCACCTGCCACATGCCTGACTATTTTTTGGTTGTAGTTGTCATCGTTGTTTAGCAGGCCCAGGCCGGGTTCAAAGCCGCCAGCTCGGTGCATGTGGCCAGCACCCTAGCTGCTGACCATAGGCGCCGAACTTCTATTTTTAGTTTTTTGAGGAAACTCCACACTCTTCTCCATAGTGGTTTCACTAATTTACATTTCCATCAACAGTGTACAGGTTTCCTCTTTTTCTACATCCTCCCCAGCATTTGTTATTGCCTGTCGTTTTGACAAAAGTCATTTTAACTGGGGTGATCGATCATCTCATCAGTTTGCATTTCTCTAACAACTAATGAGGGTGAGCATTTTTTTCATATACCTCTTGGCCATTTGCATGTCTTCTTTTGAGAAAAGTCTATTCAGATCCTTTGTCCATCTTTTAATCGGATCATTTGATCCGTTGTCTCTTTACCTCGTTGATTGTTTCCTTTGGTGAGCGGAAGCTTTGTAGCTTGATGTGATCCCATTTGTCCAGTTTTGCTTTGGTTGCCTGTGTTTTGAGGATAATGCCCAGACCAATGTCCTACAGCATTTCCCTGATGTTGTCCTTTAGCAGTTTCATGTCTTAGACTTAAGTCTTTAATCCACTTTGATTTGATTTTTGTATATGGCAAGAGATGAGGGTCTGGTTTCATTCTTCTGAATACGGAATACAGTTTTCCCAGCACCATTTATTGAAGAGACTGTCCTTTCCCTACCATATGTTCTTGGCAGCTTTGTTGAAGATAAGTTCACTATAGATGCATAGATATATTTCTGGATTCTCTATTCTGTTCCATTGGTCTACGTGTCTGTGTTTATGTCGGTACCATGCTGTCTTGGTTGCTATAGCTCTGTAGTTTAATTTGAAGTCATGTGATGTGATTCTTCCAGTTTTGTTCATTTTGCTCAGGATGGCTTTGACTATTTTGAGTCTTTTCTGGTTTCATATTAATGTCCCAAATCTTAGAGGAAAGGCTTTCAGTTATGCCCCAGTCAGTATGTTACTAGTGGTAAGTCTGTCATATATGGCTTTTATTGTGCTGAGATATACCCACGTTTTTGAGAGTTTTTGTCATGGAGGGATATTGAGTTTTATTGAATGCTTTTTCAGCATCAGCTGAAACAATCATAGCGTTTTTGTCCTTCATTCTGTTCACAGGATACATCACACTGATTGACTTGTGCACTTGAACCATCCTTGCATCCTGGGATGAGTCCCACTTGATCATGATAAATAATCTTTTTAATGTGTCATTGTATTCAGTTTGCTGATATTTTGTTGGGGGTTTTTGCATCTATGTTTATCAGAGTTGTTGGCCTATGGTTTTCTTTGTTATTGTTGTGTCTTTGTCTGGTTTTGGTATCAGGGTGAGACAGAATTTGTAGCATGAGTTTGGGAATAGTCCTTCCTCCTTGATTTTTTGGGGGATTGGTATTAGTTCTTTGAATCCTTGGTGGAATTCAGCAGTGAAGCCATCAGGTCTTGTTTGGGTTTTTCTTTTCCTTTTCTTTTTTCTTTTTTTTGCAGTTTGGCCAGGGCTAGATTTAAACCTGCCACCTTCGGTATATGGGGCTGGTACCCTACCCACTGAGCCACAGGTGCCACCTTTGGGCTTTTCTTTGATGGGAGGCTTTTTATTACTGCTTCTTTCTCATTACTTGTTATTGAATTATTTAGGTTTTGAATTTCTTCCTATTTCAATTGAAGTAGATTATATGTATCTAGGAATTTATCCATTTCTTCTAGGTTTTCCAATTTATGGGCATATAGTTGCTCATCGTAATCTCCAATGATCCTTTGAATTTCTGCAGCATCAGATGTGATGTCTTCTTTTTCATATCTTATTTTATTCATTTGAGTCTTTTGTCCTTTTTTTCTTAATTTGGTTAAAGATGTGTCAATTTTCTTTATCTTTTTAAAAAGCTGACATTTTGTTTATTGATTTGTTTTGTTTCAATTTCATTTCTTTCTTTCTTTCTTTTTTTTTTTTTTCTTTTTGAGACAGAATCTCACTATGTCACCCTCAGTAGAGTGCTGTAGTATCACAGCTCACAGCAATCTCAAAGTCTTGGGCTTAAGTGATTCTCTTGCTTCAGCCTCCCAAGTAGCTGGGACTATAGACGCCCACCACAATGCCCGGCTATTGGTTGTTGTTGTTGTCGTTGTTGTTTAGCAGGCCCAGGCCAGGTTTGAACCTGCCAGCCTGGGTGTATGTGGCTGGCGTCTTAGCCACTGAGCTACAGGCACCAAGCTAATTTCATTTATTTCTGTTCTGATCTTTATTATTTCCTTTCTTCTGCTAATTTTAGGTTTGGTTTGCTCTTGTTTATCTAGTTCTTTGAAATGTATCATTAGGTTGTTTATTTCAACCTTTTCTAATTTTTTTTTTCTTTTTTGAGACAGTCTCACTCTCTTGCCTTGAGTGCCATGGTGTCATAGCTCACAGGAACCTCAAACTCTTGGGTTCAAGTGATCTTCCTGCCCTAGCCTCACTAGCAGCTGGGACTACAGGCACCTACCACAATGCCCAGCTAGCATTTCTATTTTTAATAGAGATGGGGTCTTGCTCTTGCTCAGGCTATTCTGAGCTCAAGCAATCCACCTGCCATTGCCTCCCAGAGCACTAGGATTACAGGTGTGAGCCACCACACCTGGCCTAAATGTCATATTTTTATTAGTTTTCTTAATTTAGGATTCAAATATATGTTTCTTAAGTATCTTTCCTTCTTTATTTCTTAGCTGGAATACCAGGTGTTTATTTAAAAAGTAATGTAAAGGCTTGGTGCCTATAGCTCAGCGCCTAGGGCACCAGCCACATACACTGGAGCTGTCGGTTTGAATTCAGCCCGGGCCTGCCAAACAATGACAACTGCAATGAGAGAAAAGAAAAAAAAAAGTAGCTGAACATTGTGATAAGCGCCTATAGTCCCAGCTACTTGGGAGTTGCTTAAGCCCAAGAGTTTGAGGTTGCTGTGAGCTGTGATGTCACAGGACTCTACTGAGGGCAACATAGTAAGACTCTGTCTCAAAAAAAAAAAAGGTTAATGTAAAACCCTATTGTAAAGCTGTATTCAATCTTAGAAAATGTGGGATCATATTGAATACAATGAAATGAGGGCCTAGGGGAAGCCAATTTTGGTATATCCATATTTATGTCATCACAGGGTTTCACTGTACCAAATTCCTCATATTAACTTCCTTTCTGCTTCATGTCCTTGGGAAGCGTCTGTTTCCTGCACGGAACTATTTCCTATACAGACACCCTAAAAGGAAACGAACAGCAGCTTGACCTGGGGGTGGAGGGATGGAGGCCCATCAGTCTCCTCACTTGTCAAACAGAAGTTGTTACAACATGGGGGGGAGTTTTGCAGCCTGTAGCTATCCCCTAAGGAGAACTGAGGTGCAAAGATGGAGACATGAGAAATGGTCTTGTGCTGTTTCCTGCAAGAGAGGGAGGCAGGTATCTTGTGGTCACTTTTCACAAGACTGCTTATCCCCTTTGTGTCAGGAGGAATCCAAGGTTTGGGCACGACCGATTACGTTTTGCCTATGTGGCTTTTGTGGATATGTTCAAGATTGTCAGGGTGCCATGGCACAACTGTTTTCCACAGGGTGTTAGCCAATGGCCAAGAGGGGAAACAAGTTTCTAGAGGAGTTAGCTATTGGCTACCACCTTTCCACGGGATTCGACTTGACTGTTCCCAACAGAGGCCACCTGGCATCAGCAGTATGGAAACACACTGGAAGGATTCTTGCAAAAGTTAGTTGACCTGTAACTAATCAAACTTGAGAGCTAATTCGCAGTTTGCAGTATAGAAACTATAGGAGATGGTGGAGGAAGCTGATCACCAGGAAGAACTGATAAGGCAAATCCAGACAGAGGAGGATACATGCTACGTGACAGTTGCCCCAGCCTCTTAAAAATTCCATCTTACTGGGCAGCGCCTGTGGCTCAAAGCAGTAGGGCGCCAGCCCCATATACCGAAGGTGGCATGTTCAAACCTGGCCCCAGCCAAAACCTGCAAAAAAAAAAAAAAAACAAATTCCATCCTACCTTGTCTTACAGTGTGCTATTCTAGAATAAAAAGAAAAAAATTAGAGCCCTACAAATCATATCCCAGAATGTTAACTTAGAATGTTTTCTGGTACGAAAACCAAACTAGCTCAATAACATTATGAAAGACTTGGGTACAAATTGGGAAATTCAAACATGGACAGGAAAAATTAAGGAATTTTTGTTGGTTTTTAAGAATGATAATGGCATGAAGGAACATGTCATTTTCAGAGATACAAACTGTATTAGGGATAAAGTGTCAAGGTATTTGGAAATGACCTTTGAATGGTTCAAGGAAAAAATATGTGCACACCAAGTAAATATGACAAAACGTTAACTGTTAAGCAGGTGGATATTAAGCCAACCATTGTACTATTTGTCTACTTTTTTCTCTATGCTTGAAAATGTTTATATTAACTGGAAAATAATGACAAGGGGAATTATATACATTAAGAATTCTAGGCCGGGCATAATAGCTTACACCTATAATCCCAGCACTCTGGGAGGTCAAGGCAGGCGGACTGCTTGAGCACAGGAGTTTAAGATCAACCTGAGCAAAGAAGGAGATCCCCTAAAAAAGAAAAATTAGGGCAGCGCCTGCAGCTCAAAAGAATAGGGCTCCGGCCCCATATGCTGGAGGTGGCAGGTTCAAACCCAGCCTCGGCCAAAAACTGCAAAAATAAAATAAAATAAAAAATAAAAATTAGCCAGGCATTGTGGTGGGCACCTATAGTTCCAGCTACTTGGGAGGCTGAGGCAAGAGGATTGCTCAAGCCCAAGAGTTTGAGGTTGCTGTGAGTTATGACACCATGGCAGAGACTGTCTCAAAAAAAAAAAAAAAAAAAATTCCCTGCCCTCATGGAAATTACATTCCAGTAGAGGGAGGGTAATGACCTTGGGAAGACATTTGTTATGTGGCAAGTGTTTAAGAAACAAAAGGAGAGAAGTGGCACAAAGTGTGGGGGGGTGGGGGGGTTTGAAGTTGTAGGTCTATAGGTCGAGTGGCCAGGAAAGGCCTCAGTATGTTTGAGTGAAGGCCTGAACGTGGTGAGGGTGTGAGCCACGGGAAAGCTGGTGGGAAAACGTTCCAAACCAGGCAAAGAGCAAGCGCATAGAACTTGAGGTTGGAGCCAGCTGGGTGTACTGAAATGTCTCATCTGCTCACATAGTTCCTGCCATAATGAGGAAGCCAGTGAACAAACAGAAGTGGTAGATCAGAGAGGAAATGGGGAGCCATAGCAAATCTTTATCACATCAAGATATTTATAAATACTTCTAGATGTATGGACTATCTCTGGAGGAATATGCCGGAAACTGCTACTGTTGGCAGCCTCCAGGCAGCTAGGGTAGGGAGTCTAAACCTTGACTTTTCCTTTTTTGTGTGTGTTTTTTTTGGCCGTCGCTACCTCCGGCATATGGGGCTGGCGCCCTACTCCTTGGCATAGGCGCTGCCCTTAAACCTTGACTTTTCATTGGATATCCTTTTTCTTTTGAAATTTTTTGTTTTGATGCTGCCACGAGTCCCGTTTGCAGCCCCTCCTCGTTAGGGACAGCTGTTTCAGAAGATCCCTCTGTAAGGCCATCTTCTTCAATGCAGGAATCATCTCTGCTCACACGTCTGTCACCCAACCATCTGAGAAGTCTTGAGAACACACCAGTTCAGCCATGAGATGGTGCTCCAGCTGGTCATGCTCTCAGTTCCCTGTTGCCAAGTTTGGAGGGTTGATGGGTGGCAATTACTTTGAGGACACCATGAAAAAAGTTCTTAATTTGGTATGCTTAAAATGACTTCCAAGCATCATCATGATCAATGTGAAATTTGTAATTTCTCCCAGAACACAGAGAGAAATTATACTTCATGCAGAACACTGCTTTTTTAGAAATTAAGAATTTATTGTTAATTTCTTAGGTGTAATAATGGCAGTGTGATGATGTATTAAACATCTGTATCTGGGACGGCGCCTGTAGCTCAGTGAGTAGGGCGCCAGCCCCATATAACGAGGGTGGTGGGTTCAAACCAGGCCTCGGCCAAACTGCAACAAAAAAATAGCCGGGCATTGTGGTGGGCGCCTGTAGTCCCAACTACTCTGGAGGCTGAGGCAAGAGACTTGCTTAAGCCTAGGAACTGGAGGTTGCTGTGAGCTATGCGAAGCCACGGCACTTTACCGACGGTGATAAAGTGAGACTCTGTCTCTATTAAAAAAAAAAAAAAAATCTGTATCTGTAAGACATGTACACACACAATTTATTTCTAGATAAAATATGATCCCCAGGATTTGTTTTCAAATTATCTAGGGGAAAGGGTGGTAGTTAGAAATGAAATGGATTGGTTGGTTGTGGACAACTGTTGAAGCTAGGTGGTGGGTAGACAGGAGTTGTTTATTATACTATTTTCATATAGTTCAAAAATTACACATAAGACAAGAAAAAAGAATATATGCAGATGATAAGGGCAGGGAACAGATCAACTGCAAAACTTGGGGCTATTCTGTATATCCA